>ML243294.1:112882-173070 GCA_005239495.1 Nicotiana undulata
CCCCCCCCCCCCCCCCCCCCCCCCCAAAAGATGTCTTCATTGGAGGTGCTGCGGTCCTGGGCATCCCTTATCTCCCCAGAGGAGAAAGAAGGGCCCAAGGTGGAGTCGCACACAGCATCAATGCCGAGCCTTTCAAACTCATCAAGACGGGTTGTGTCGCGTCCCGAAGATGGCTTAGGGACTACATCCGAATCTCCCTTAAACGTCCTCTCTAAGTGAGGATGGGTAGCATCGGCCATCCTAGACTCTTCGGCCCTATTATCAGCAGCCGTCAAAACGACCATGTTCCTCCTTACCCTTTGTACCAACGGGCGGTGCAGGGGCTCGCGGTGGCAACCGAAGTAGATACCGAGGCTTTGGTCTTGGACTTGCGGGCCTTGGGTTTCTTCGCCTTATGAGAGCCCCATAGTGGCTTTTTTCTCCTTCTCTTGCCCCCGCCACGCTTTGAAGTTCCCTCCTTGCCGGGAGGGGGCGGCCTCATCAACACGGTATCACAAAGACCTGTATACGAAGGACATATGAGACCTTCTGCTTCAAAGGGGAGCTCATGTGAAGTTTGACGGGAGAAAACTTACTGTTTTTCTTGGCTTTCCACCTCGTCTGCGTTAAAATGCGCCAAGATCGCTCATTATACGAGAAGACAAAATCCATTTGTTCGACCCAGCCCGACAGATCTTGAATCAAGTCGGGATACCAAGCAGTAGATGTATGAACAAAAGAGGTTTAGTTCAGAAAGCGAAGCGGGGGGAATAAGAAATACATATGTTACTTACATTCCATATTCCACTCCTCCGGGAATAGCATCCTAATTGAAGGGATGATATTGGAGGTCCTCACCCTAACTAACCTGCTCATCCACCCCCGATCTCTGCTTTCATCGGTGCTCACAAAGAACTACGTCATGGACCGATGTTGAAGCCTGATTAGGCTCCCTCGGTAGATACGAGGGTTGTACAACTTTATTAAATGATCGAGGGTAAAGGTCATCCCCTCAATCCGATTGAAAATAAATCGAATCATATACACTATCCTCCAAAATGAAGGATAGATCTGACCAAGCGTCACCTTGTATCGATGACAAAAATCAAGGATCACCAGGTCCACCTGCGGAGACGGGGGTTCAACAGGACCTAGGGTGAATGGGTACGTATAAATGCTAAGGAAGCCCTCTTTGTAAGTCGTTATGCTCACCTCAACATTGGAGATCTCAAGTTGAACCGCTTTTTCCCATCAACAATCTATTCTTACTCTCTCTATTTCAGATAAAACATTTATGTACCTAGACATGGGCTCGCGCCGACCTAGCGTGTTAGGGGGTTTGTCGGCGGTAAGGTCAGAAACTGTTTCGAAGTCATTGGGGATGCATTGCTCGACGATCGGTGGTTTATTTGTTTTATCCTCGGGCGGGAGAGCGGGGGAGAAAACACCCTCTTGGGACGGAATTTTTTTAGAAGTTTTGGCCATGACTGTGTCGGAGCCTTTGAGGAAAAAGACGAAAACATGAGCACGGAGAGGGAATGAATGTAGGAGAACTTGAAAGGTAGTTCATAAGATTTGAAGGTGGCTGTAAAGGTGTGGATCACGTGCGAGTATGGTATTTATAGGAATCATGGGGCCAACACTCGGAGAGCGAAAGGGTCAGACCTTTTGGTTGGTCGTGGGTATTTGATAACCGTGCTGGCGGCGACTCCTGTGCGGCTTTTTAGAGCAGATCATTTAATGCTCTAACAGAGTGACGTCATGGTAGGAATGTTGAGGTAACAAGCATTCGAGACCGTTTCTTGTCGTTTTAGTCTAAGAAACGCGAGGACTATCTGTGTACGGCTAAAATCGGGAAGGCCAATTTTATGAATGTTGAGGTATGCAGTAGCTTGTTCGCGTAAAATTCAAGGTATGGCCCGAGTTCTGACCTCGGGCATGCCTTACTCCCGATCTCAAAGTGATGGGGGTTCAAGATCATCGTAGAGGATGGCACGAGGATTGGGGCAAGCAACTCGGTAGTAAAGTACGACTCCATACTCAGACATTAAATAGAAGTATCAACTACAAATCTTTGTAATAAATGTTAATGTCTATGTTGGTATTCCCCCTTCTATATAAAGGGGACCCTTGTCACTTTATAAAAAAACACAATATTGAATACAAGGAACAAGAACATTCTACGCTTCATTACTAAAACACTCCCAATTGTCTCTCCGTTAGCTCATTTACTCGCATTTACTGTATTTCATTAATTATTCTTCATTTATAGCTCATTATTGATAATAAATAATTCATCTCAAAGTCTATAAATCTGTTATCGCCTCATTGATCCTCTAACGGTAACCCCGAGCTTCGACCTCAAGGACCCCCCGAGGCCAACATCGAACCCCCAATTTGGTGCCTCTCGGTTTGCTTATTTTCGATTTCATACTGCTTTTACTCTACCTGCTTCAATCGCATTTAGCATCAACTTCCTAACAACTAGCATTAAAATAAATCGCATATTTTTAGAACCACATAATCAAATATAATTGTAATTACCGTTTTTAAGGTAAAAAATAGGGTGCGGTTAGGTGATGCCAGGGATGTGATTATTGGTGATGATGGGGTTATGAGAATGCAGGGTTGGATATGTGTTCCTAATATGGATGGGCTTCGAGAGTTGATTCTGGAAGAGGCCCACAACTCGCGGTATTCCATCCATTCAGGTGCTACAAAGATGTATCAGGATCTGAGACAACACTATAGGTGGAGGCAGATGAAGAAGGATATTGTCGGCATTGTAGCTCGGTGTCTCAACTATCAGCAGGTCAAGTATGAGCACCAGAGACCAGGTGAATTGCATCAGAGGTTGGATATTCCGGAGTGGAAGTGGGAGCGGATCACCATGGACTTTGTAGTTGGGCTCCCACAGACTTCGAGGAGGTTCGATGCTATATGGGTTATTCTGGATCGGCTAACCAAGTTTGCGCACTTCCTTCCTGTTGGTTCTACTTATTCTTTGGAGCGGTTAGGTGAGATTTATATCTGGGAGAATGTTTGGTTGCATGGTGTCCTAGTTTCTATCATTTCTGACAGAGGTAATCAGTTCACATCTCAGTTTTGGAGGGTGGTGCAGAGAGAGTTGGGTACTCAGGTCGAGTTGAGCACATCATTTCATCCTCATACGGACGGGCAGTTATAGCGCACTATTCAGATTCTAGAGGACATGTTGCATACTTGTGTCATTGATTTTGAGGGTTCATGGGACCAGTTTCTTCCACTCGCGGAGTTAGCATATAACAACAGCCATTAGTCGAGTATTTAGATGGCTCTATACGAGGCTTTATACGGTAGGAGGTGTAGATCTCTAGTTGGTTGGTTTGAGCTGGGTAAGGCTAGGCTATGGGGCACAGACTTGGTGCAGGATGCGCTGGATAAGGTGAAGTTGATTCAGAAGTGGCTACGCACGGCACAGTCTAGGCAGAAGATCTATGCGGACCGGAAGGTTCCGGATGTGTCTTTTTTGGTTGGGGAGAAGGTGTTGCTGAAGAAGTCACCTATGAAGGGTGTTATACGGTTCGGGAAGAGGGTCAAGTTGAGTCCCCGGTTCATTGGGCCTTTTCAGGTGCTTCAGAGAGTAGGAGAGGTGTCTTATAGACTTGCTTTGCCACCCAGCTTATCGAGTGTCCATCCAGTGCTTCATGTCTCCATGCCCCGGAAGTATGTTGGTGACCCATCTCATGTTTTGGACTTCAGCACGGTTCAGCTTGATGGTGATATGTCCTATGAGGTAGAGCCAGTGGTTATTGTGGGTCGACAGGTCAGAAGGTTGAGGTCTAAGGATATAGCTTTAGTGAAGGTACAGTGGAGAGGGCAGTTGGTGGAGGAGGCCACCTGGGAGACTGAGAGGGAAATACGGAGTAGATATCCTTACCTATTTGAGAGTCCAGGTATGTTTCTAGACCCGTTCGAGGACGAACGTTTGTTTAAGAGGGGGAGAATGTAACGACCCGGTCGGTCATTTCGTGAGTTTTTGCCCCATTATCCCCATTTTAGCTTTATCATATGTTATTTAAACTAAGTATGTTGTGTTGGGTCGGTTGGTATGGGTTCAGAGTGGTCATGGTGCGAAATAAGACACTTAGTCTCTTAAGTTGGCCTTATAGTTAGAAAAGTCAACCGGAAGTTGACTATTGGGTAAATGACCTCGAAGTGTGGATTTTATGGCTCTAATAGCTTCGTTAGGTGATTTGAGACTTAGGGTTGTGTTCAGAATGTGGTTTTGACCTCCGGGGTAGAATTAAGCTTGAATTGGCGAAATTGAGTTTTTGGTGATTCCTGGCCGGCAGTGGAAAATTATATATCGGGGTCGAAATGGAATTCCAGTAGTGGGAACAGGTTCATAGAGTCATTTTGGATGTGTGTGCAAATTTTTAGGTCATTCAGACAAGGTTTAGTTAGTTTCAGCATCGTTGGCGATTTTTGGAAGTTTGAAGATCCTTAGGATTGAATCATGAGTTGAATTGGTGATTCGATGTTATTTGGGTTCTGAGAGTCCGCCTAAGTCCGGGTGATCATTTATGACTTATAGGTACCTTTGGCAGGGGCCTCGAGGGGCTCGGGGTGATTTCGAAGGGTCATCGGGAGGTTTAAACTTGAAAAATACAGCAGAAACTGTTGCTGGTGCTGAGTTGCTGGTGTGGCCGCACCTGCGGAAGGGAATCCGCAGGTGCGATGGCCACACTTGCGAAAGTGTGTCGCTTGTGCAGACTTTGGTCAAGTGAGGGTTGGTCGCAGATGCGGAAAAGGGACCGCACCTGCGAGCCCACAGGTGCGGCTGGAAAAAGGTAGATGCGGAGTTTGGCCTTTAAGTGGGATTCCACATGTGCGCACTTAGGACCGCAGGTGCGGGTCCGTAGGTGCGAGAATAATGACCGTAGGTGCGGGTCCGCAGGTGCGAGGATAATGATCGCAGGTGTGGTTTTCCTAGGCAGATTGTATTAAAAGAAGCATTCGCGAATTTTGGCTTATTTTATCATGTTTTTCTCACGGAATTGAGCTTAAAAGAAGGTTTTGATAAGGGAAATCAAGGGAAATTCGTGGAGGTAAGATTTTTGGACCTAAAACTCGTTTCTATGGCATGTTTTTACTAATTCGGGGTGAAATTTATGGAACTTTGTGACTAAATTTTGGAATTTAGGGCTTATGATTTGGAGACCTAAAATTGATGAATTGAGGGGTCATTTATGGGTGGATTGTGATGTATTTTGTATGTATAGACTCGGGAGAGGATTAGGATTCTTGTGATGTGATTTTTATCGAATTTCGAGACGTGGGCCTGGGGGTCATGTTTGGCCAATTTCGGGATTTGGGCCTGATTTTGATAATTTTCGAATGACTTTCAACTCCTTAGAATATATAGATAATATTAATCTGGTTTTGACTAGATTCGGAGCAATCGGGAGCTGATTCGAGAGGCAAAAGCATCACATATTAGTATTTGGGAAAGATTGTGGTAAGTAATGACTGTAAATCTTGTAATGAGGGTATGAAACCCCGGACTTTGCATTTTCTCACTATTTTGGAGTGGCGCACATGCTGGATGACGAGTGTGTGGCGTGCAATGTTAGGGGATTGAGACTTGGTCCGTCCCGTGGAAACTATTGTGTTGCGTAATTGCTTCTAACTCATATGATAATTTGTGTTTTATGACTATTACTATATTTGGGTTGTACGCCATGTTTGGGGCCTTGTACCGACCTGTTTAGACCCCTTAGGGGCTATTTTCTGCTATTCCTCACTGTATTGACTTTTGATTTACAGTAAGTCGTATCATGTTAAACTGATTTCGAAACTTAGTCTTATTTATACTATTTTGTGATGTAAAATGATATTTTGGGTCGAGTACCCTGTTTATTGATTGCCCGAGTGGCGTTTTGATAGGTTTTTGACTGAGTGAGGCCGAGTGCCTATGCTGTGAGGATATGATGGGATCGGGCTGCACGTCGCATCATGTTACACTATTTATGATATGAGAGAGGCCGAGAGCCTGAGTGATTATGACACGAGATGGCTTGATATTACCGCTTGGGCTGTAAGATCTCCTCCAGAGTCTTTACACCCCCAGTGAGCGCAGGTACCAACTGAGTGCGAGTGCCGAGTGATGAGAAATTGGGAGGCATGAGTGACTGTGAGGTAGCCGAGGGGCTGATACCGAGTGATTGTGAGGCATGTTGAGTGATTGATGTTGAGTGATGATACGCCCGATGGGCTATGTATGATACATGTTTTCATTTGAAAGACTATTTATGAACCCTGTCAATTTTACATACCAAATCATTTTGATTTCTATGGAACTTGTGGAAAATGTACACTTTCAAATGATGTTTTACGAAAATCAAACTTTAAATGCTACGAGGCATCGTATCTGTGTTTTCTGAAAGAAAGGTTTCATTTATTGTGCATTGATGACCGTTTTTACGTGCTTTCATAGCCTTAGACATTATTTACTCTCATTACTACTGAGTTGGCGTACTCACATTACTCCCTACACCTTGTGTGCAAATTCAGGTGCTAGGTCTGAGTGCTAGCTTCTTTCGTTTCTCTTGGAGACGGAGTAGGGATTTTGAGGTAGTTGTTTGGCGTCCACAACACACCCTTTTCCCCTTCTTATTCTGTTATTCACTTCTTATTCATAGACTGGATGTTGTATGGAGATAGGATTACCTGTATTGTTCATAGATGCTCATGACGGTTGACTCCAGGTTTTACGGAGGTGTCTTAGATATTTGTATTAATTCTGTTATTTTTAAATGTTAATCAGATAAATTTTATGATATATCGGACCACTTTTAATTAAATGGAAGGTCTTATGCATTATTTCGCGATAGCTTGGCTAGCCTAGTACCATGATAGGCGCCATCACGACCAATGTAGGTTTGGGGTCGTGACACATACCATCAAATGTAATGATCAAGGTTGATATGGAAAAGGCATATGATAAGGTGTCTTGGTTGTTTATGACCAATATGTTGAGGCAGATGGGTCTTGGAGAGATCTTCATTGTCGTGATACTCAAATTATTCTCTAACAATTGGTATTCAGTCTTATTGAATGTGCATGCGAATGGTTTTTTCAAATCAACAATAGGAGTCAAGAAAGGAGATCCTCTATCGCCTACATTGTTTATTCTCAAAGCTGAGGTGTTAGGGAGAGCTTTAGATTCCTTGTTTGTTAATCCAGATTTTATAGGATTTGGGATGCCTAAGTGGAGTCAGAATATCAATTACCTCTAAGATGTTGATGATACAATCATTTTCAGCTTCTCTCATTATGGTGAAATACAGTTAATCATGAATATACTTGAAGATTATGAAGTTGCATCTGGCCAAAAGGTAAATAAAGAGAAGTTTTAATCTTTCTATATGAATGAGAAGAAACCATATCATGAAGCCAATACAATTCACCTCTTCACTGAGTTTCAGAGGCATCCTTTCACATTTACATATCTTGGCTGTCCAATTTTCTATAGTAGAAGGTAGAGGCAATTTACAAACACATCTTACACAAAGTGCATGAGAGACTTCATTCTTGGAAAGGTAAGTTGCTATCAATAGGAGGAAGAGCAGTATTGATGTCACATGTTCTTGAGTCTATTATCAGTAGTGAGCCCTCCATAATATGTAATTACTAAGTTGAATAGGATATTTGCAAGGTTCGTTTGGAGTAATTCTGGGAATGGTAAGGCTAAGCACTAGGCTTCATGGGATAATTTATGCTTGCCAAATGAGAAGGGTGGTGTTGGATTTAGTCCTTTACATGATGTCTCTAAGGAATTATTTGCAAAACTACTTTCATGATAAATAAATACTGCAAGAAGATCAATAAAGTTCTGGTCCCTTGGACAGCAGCCTCACATACATGGAGGAAAAATTCACAAATGAGAGATATAATAGAGCATCAAATATTGTGGAATGTGAAGAGTGGGAATGCATAATTCTGACATGACAATTGGACTGGTTTAGGGGCATTATATATTCTACTGGACCAGAATGTGATGAATCTATCACACAAATCAGGGAAGTGGTGGAATGATATTTGGAATGAAGAATTACTCAGAGAGTTATTACCAGGGGGAAATAGGTGATCACATACTAGATTGTAATGACCCTCGAAATGCTTATGAACTTAAGGATAAACCATGGTGGCAACTTGAATCTAAAGGTCAATTATCACTTAAGTCTTCCTGGAAATACATAAGAAGAAGAAGAAGAAGAAGAAGAAGAAGAAGAAGAAGAAGACAAGAAAATAATGTGTGCAAGTATGTTGGGGTTAAGGGCTTACCATTCAAGGTGTCCTTTATGTGGAGGCTATGGAAGGCAAAAATACCACTGGATGATACTTATAGAAGATGGGGATACCTGTTTTCATCAAGGTGTTGGTGTTACAGTAGCCCTCAAGAGAAAACACTTGCACATGTATTCTTTAGGTCTCATGTTGCAAAGTTTATCTGGAAATACTTTAGTGCAACAACATGGATTAATATTGAAGGAACATTTTTCACTCACGTGATTAATGAGTGGTGGAGAAAGCCAACAAACACTAGCCTCAAACATATATACCAAGCCATTGCATCATTAATTGTATGGCACTTGTGGAAGAGGAGGAATGCATGCAGACATGTGAGAGTGGTGTCTATTGATAGACTGATATATGAAACTTATATATGGAAGCATATGTTATTGAAGGTGATAAGACCTACATTTTTTACGAGCTCAGAACATACACTAAAATAAGCTTGCTAGTCCAATAGAGTAAATCAAAATATTGTATCCAGAGGGATTAGAGTTAAACAATAGTATCGTAGTTTGCAGCTAGATTACTATCCAGGATGATCAACAATTGAGGTTTATATGATTAAAACTAATATTAATAAAGAGTCTAAATTATTGACTAGTGACAATCAAAGCAAGTAATAAGCAAAAAGGGTTATCAATTGGGAGAATATAGGGTTGATAGGATAGGTGCAAGATATATGTTTGGGATTTAACTCGAGATAATTCACTTCTAATGTTCAAGTAACTCTCTCGAATTCACTTTGTTATTAGTTCAATTGATTAGTTGAAACTACTCTCTCGATTAAGTCTCAACCTCACAAGATGACCCAATTTTATGTACGTGAAGATATGTAAGAGTTCGCAGTGGATTGGTCTTCTCTCTATTATCCTCCTAACTAAGTATAATCAATAATTCAACTAGCCTCTTTCGATTACTAGGAAGAATTAATGACTTCAACAAACAAAATATAATGCAAAAGTATCACAAGTTATGCCTCTCTCGATTACATGAAAAAGTAAAAAAGATGCAAAAACATCCAAAACGATTCAATACATAAAACTAGAATGAATTATCCACAAACAAGTATCAATACACCAAATCCATCAAACCCTAAAGAGAACTATTCCACGGATAGGAAGAATTAATGACTTCAACCAACAAAATATAATGCAACAATATCACAAGTTATGCCTCTCTCGATTACATGAACAAGTGAATAAAGATGCAACAACATCCAAAACGATTCAATACATAAAACTAGAATGAATTATCCACAAACAAGTATCACTACACCAAATTGATAAAACCCTAAAGAGAACTACCCCACGGATATGGAGTAATTCATCATAACATTGGTAAAGTTAAAGGAAAACATAAAACAATCCATACCCTTGTCTTGAGTGAGGACTGAATGATGAAATCCTTGAGATCTTTCTTCTCCACCTCCTCCTTGGATTACTTAGGTTTAAGATGTGTCAAAAGACCCTAAAATAACGTTTGTATATGTGTTTATACTAATTATTGTTGGGCCTAGATGAAAACACCTTCTCCCGCGCGAAATAGGAAAATAACTCTGTAAAAATTGCACAGGTGTGCTGCATGCAGTGACGCGCCATGCGGGGCATTAGTGGGGAAGTCGAGAGAGATGATTCTGACAAGATGCGGGAAAAGGTGCCTACCACGGTGCCCCATACGCCGCGGCAGTGGGACTTTCTCTGAGTACGGATTTTTCTTACTTTTTAGCCTATCCCCACGTGGTTCTCGACCCCCGAATGCAATCCCGGCTTAATCTCTTGGGCTTTTACTTAGACTTCAAAGCTCCAAATTAATTAAATTCATCCCATAACACCTGCATAGCTCGGAAACACTCTTACAAAGCTTAAAACACACAATTAATGTAAAACACTAGCAATTAAAGCTCAAACTCAATTAAAGTATAGTAAATTGGAATGTAATAATCGACTAAAATTATAGCCTACTATCAATACCCCACACTTGAACCATTGCTCGTTCTCGAGCAATCAAACAACACTTTATATAGACACAACTTTATTAAGCAACTCTCCATACTTATTACACCAAGAAGTTTTAAAATAGACTAAGCAAAATAGTGTAACATCTTCACCTCAAGAATTCACTGACAAGTACCATGCATTATTCACAACTCACTCACTTTCTCAAACATCGAGGTCAACGATATTACTTTTCCTTCATGAATCAAGTGCTCTCACACAACAATAGAGAGTAGTTCCAAGAACATTAGAGATTAAGAACAATTAGGAACTCAATATACAAAGAGTTCACTCACTATCATAAACAACATTCATATACCACAAAAGATGCACCATAGGCTTTCCCGTAGTGTACTACTCTACTATTGAGCTCATTCAGTCAAGGATCAAGTAGGACTTTAATTGGTTGTAATGTAGGCTGCGGGACGGATATATTACATTAAGATATAAGAATGACTACATCTCCCTAAGCACTTTAATTCATTCCATTTAACATACAAAACCCCACACTTACGTCAAACCATACTCCACCTTTGCATCAATATACATCAACTCCCAATTTATTTAAGCACATTTACATCAAGAGTTACCAGTATCAAAGAATAATTTTCACGACAATACAACTTTAAATTTTCCTTTCTTTTTCAATTCAAGTGGCTCTTACTTTCTCAACAAAATGCACCTTTCTCCTTCATTTTATTAGTTCCACTCAAAAACTAAATCAACCACCCCACATTTTAGCTTTTACAAAGTTCATAACGATTTCAAGTGTGCACGAGAGGTAAAAGGTTCAAATAGATGGTCAATGCAAATAAATGGGTAAGGCTTGTAATGTGGTTGACAAAGAAACAAGATTATAGACTCAGAGGGCTTAACTAATATACATAAAAATTAGGTGGGGAATAACATATCACTAGCTCAACAAAGAAATCTCTATATCACTTCCAAGACTGACTAAAAGTACTATTTCGCTTCCTAAACACACGGGGCAAGTTCTAGACATCAAATGCAATGCAGAGAATTACACACAAATGGCACATAACTCACTCAGGATTTGGACTATCAATACACTCTAGTCAAAGTAGTTAAACAAACTTAAGATCATACAATTTAAGACAGTTATACAAGAGTGAAAAACAGAGCCTAAGCGTCAAAACTAAAGCACTCACTATTCTCAAGGCATAACATGGTCAAAATATATTGCTTCAATTCAAATCATAGCACAAGGTTTCCTACTACTTTAAAATTAAAAACTAACTACACCCGGTTCAAGCAAACCACTTGGAAAACAACCACAACACAAACAAAAACCAAGGAGGAATTATTACACTACTTAACAAAAGAATTTTTTTTTGTCTTTTTCTTTCGACTTTACTCCATCAAGAAACCCGTCGAATGATATCCATCTTCGGGAAAAGTAAAAAATTTTAAATAATTTATTGTTATTTTAAAAACAAATTTCTAAATAAAAAAAACTACAATATACAAACAACATACAATAACCCCCACCCCACACTTTAAGTCGTGTCATGTTCCCATGACACACAATTAAAAAGCATAAGGTAGAGGAAACTTCCCTGAATCTCTAGTCGGGTTCTAAGTCGAAGTCGGGCTCCATTCCACAAACTCGAACTAGAGCACACATCCATGCATACAACTTCTTCTCAGCCTTCTTTGGATACACCTCACACTTGTCTTTTTCTATCATTGGGGCCTTCTCTTTCAAACTCTTCACCTTCCACTCAACACTTGCAGTTGGCTCTTTCACCCCTGTTTCTACATTCATCTCAAAAGTTACGGTCTCATTACCCAATCTGAGCATGAGTTATCTATCATGTATATATAATATTTCTCTACTCGTTGCTAAAAATTGCATTTCTAATATTAGGGGTATCTCTGTATTCTCCCCTATCTTTACCACTATGAAATCCACCAGAAATATAAACTTATCTACCCGAACTAAGACATCTTCCACTATCCCCTCGGGTATTATAGTTGTTTGGTCTGCGAGCTACAAAGATTATGGTGCAGACCTTATCTTGCCAGGATCATTTTCCAGCTACCTGTAAATAGACAAAGGCATTAGATTAATTGAGGAACCAGAATCACATAAATGTTTATCAAATTTAAGAGTGCTTAAAGAGTAAGGTATACTAAAACTCTCTGGATCTCCACACTTTTGTGGGAGTTTATTTTGCAAGATTGCACTGCAATGCTATTTGAGCTTGACCACTGAAGTCTCTTCTATCATTCTCTTCTTTGTAAGGATCTCTTTGAATAACTTTGCATAAGCTGGCATTTGTGAGAGAACTTCAGTTAATGGCAGGTTTACATTAACCTGCCTCATCATATCTAGAATTCTCTCAAACTTGTTGTCCATCTTTTCTCTATAGAGCTTTCTAAGAAAAGGTGTAACATGCATGTGCTTCCTCGCATCATTGGATTCCTCCCTTCTTGAAGGTTCCTCATTCTTTTTCTCAGCTCTCTTCTTGCCTTTCTTCTCCTTAGTCTTTGTATCATCTTCAATTTTCAGCTTATTCCCACTTTCTTTTTCAGGGGCAACTTCTTTGTGACTAGGAGTGGGATCTTTCAACACTTGTCTGCTTCTCAAAACACGACATTTGTTGTTTCTTTAGAATTCATTATATGTCAGCTGGAAGATTACATGGGATTCTCTCAGATATTATAGTTGCAATTTGTCGTACTAGTATCTCCAAAATACGCAAACCTATCCCAAGTTCGTTTATAGCTTCACCATGAGCATCTAATATCTCATCAATCTTGACAATGAATGACTTCATAAGATCTTCTAACCCGGACTAAATTGGCTGTTGAGGCTGAAATTACAGCCTCGCCTAATTTACAAAACCAGGAGCTCCTTTAAATCTGAAGTTATTTTGTTGCCATTTATTTGTTGTACCCCCATGTGAACTCCATGAAACACAAGGGTGCTTCTCACCCATTGCATCAAAGTTATAATTAACCCACAATATTAACTTCCTTAGTTGAGGCTTGACACTCATGAGTAGGGTGTCATCTTCCACAAATATCACAAGTTGCATAAAGCTCATTATGTATTGGAGCTAAGGTTAACTTCCTTATTTCCTTTGCCATGCATCAATATGTACCTACAAAAATGTGGTAGCATAAACCCGGTGAACACCAGTTGATCTTCTTCTTTCAGCAATCTCAGAGGTCCACTAATCTGCATCTTCAGATAATTCATCAAGAATAGTGACCATCTCCTCTGGAGTCTTTTTCATCAATAGACCTCCAGCTGCATTACTCAATCTTCTTCGTGAGGTTGGTGTCAATCCATCACAAAAGTCCTGGAGTTGCACCTAGAGTTCAATGTCGCTATGTTGACACTTTCACACAATCTCCTTAAACATCTCCCATGCTTCAAACACACTCTCAGTCTCATTCTGACAGATTTTATGGATTTCTCTTCTAAACTTGTCTATTTTAGCTGAGGGGAAATATTTTTCAAGAACTTTTCTGGTCATCTCCTCCCATGTTCTAATTGATCCCTGAGGCAAGCTTTGAAATAGGTGCTTTGCATCATCTTATAGTGTGAAGGGGAATTCCCTAAGATAAATTGCATATTGTGACACACCATTATATTGAAAGGTGTTCATTATCTCTTCTAAGTCCATCAGTTGATTTTTTGAATCTTCGTTCTTCTTTCCTCTAAAGACACAACTATTTTGGAGGGTTTGGAGCAACATCTGCGTCAATTCAAAATTATAGGCTACAATTGGAGGTGGTCTCACACTTGATAAACCTTGGTTGTAGATCGGTCGGAAGCTATATTTCCGAACTGATCTACATCCGAAGGCTGACTCTGTGAAATTCTTCGAGCTCTCTCCTCCTCATAAGCAATTTTTGCATCTCTAAGTGCTTATCCTTCAGCATCTCTTGTAGTTTTTTCTCTGATTTGGGTTGTCTCTCTCGCATACAAATCAACATTATTATCATCTCCCGCCACCTTTTCTTTGGTTGAGATGGCCTAACATTCTTTATAATCTCTGGGATATTTCTATCCTTCCTCAATTGTCGCCGATGTTTCTCAATTTCTGGTTCGTATGGTTGTACCTACTTCCCAGAAGATCAAGTAATGCACCAATCTAACATGTAGCTTGCGCATAGTAAAAGAATACACAGACGTGAAAAGAGAAAAATAAAATAAAAAGAAAAAGAAAAATTCCTCTCTAAAAACTATATCAAACACTATTGATTGCCAATCCACGACAACAGCGCCAAAATTTTGACAAGCTTAGAACACACACTAAAATATGCTCGCTAGTCGAATATAGTAAATTAAAATATTATATCCACAGGGATTGGAGTTAAACAGTATTATCGTAGTTAGTAGCTAGATTTCTATCTAAGATGATCAAAAATTGAGGTTTATATTATTAAAGCTCAGAGTAACTAAGAGTCAACGCAAGTAATAAGGAAAGAGGCTCAATTGGGAGAAGATAGGGTTGATAGGATAGGCGCTTGATAAATGTTGGAGATTTAAGTCCAGATAATTCACTTCTAATGTTCAAGTGAGTCTCTCGAATTCACTTGGTTATTGGTTCAATTGATTAGTAGAAACTCCTCTATGGATTAAGTCTCAACCTCACAAGATAAGCCAATTTTAAGTACGTAAAAATATGCAAGAGCTCGTAGTGGATTGGTCTTTAGGAAAACCTCTATTTATTATCCTCCTAACTAAGTTTAATCAATAATTCAACTAGCCTCTTTCGATTACTAGGAAGAATTAATGACTTCAACCAGCAAAATATAATGCAACAATATCACAAGTGAATAAAGATACAATAGTTAAAACATCCAAAATGATTCAATACACAAACTAGTGTTAATTATCCACAAACAAGTATCAATACACCAAATCAATCAAACCATAAAGAGAAGTACTCCATGGATATGGAGTAATTCATCATAAAAAATTTTAAGTTAAAAGAAAACATAAAACAATCCAAGCCCTTGTCTTGAGTGAGGATTGAAAGATGAAATCCTTGAGATCTTGCTTCTCCACCTCCTCCTTGGCTTAATTAGGTCTAAGATGTGTTAAAAGACCCTAGAATAACGTTTTTACATGTACTTATATTAAGTAGGGTCGAACCCAGACGAAAACACTTTCTCCCACGCGAAATAGGAAAATAACTCTATAATAATTTCACAGGCGCGTCGCATGGGGCGATGCGCCATGTGGGGCATCAGTGGGGAATTCCAGAGAGCTGATTCTACTAGGATGTAAGAAAATTGGCTTTTCGAGGCACCCACGCGCAACGGTAGTGGGACTTTCTCTGAGTACGGATTTTTCTTCCTTTTTAGCTATCCCAACGTGGTTCTCGACCCCTGAATGCGATCCCAGCTTCTAATCCTTGGGCTTTTACTAAGACTTCAAAGCTCCAAATCACTCAAATTCATTTCATAACATCTACATAGCTCGAAAACACTCCTACAAAGCATAAAACACACAATTAATGTAAAACACTAGCAATTAAAGCTCAAACTCAATTAAAGTGCAGTAAATTGGATAGTAATACTCGACTAAAACATGATATTATAGCCTAACATAAAGGTTTCAGGTGTCACGGTCAGTTGGCCAGAACTACATGAGAAGTTGTTAGCCTCATAAGCCTAAATTAAAGTACACTAAGATCCTGAGGGAACTCCCCTATACAGGATGGATTAACTGTAACACAGATGGAGCATGTAGAGACAAAAATAGAGTCTCTTATTTTTATTGTATAAGAGATTGAGTGGGAGACCTATTGTATGAACAAGTTAGATTGAAAATTCAACCAACAACATTGCAGAAGCCAAAGTCATTCTGGAAGCACTAAGGTACATTGTGCAAGCTCATATGCCTCCTTGTGTTACTGAAAATGATTCTATGATGATGAAGAAAATTCTGAATGATGAATGGAAGCCTTCATGGAATATTGTTGTGCAAGTAGAGGATATTAAATGCCTCATGTCCAAGTGCACAAACACATGATGACAATGTCCTCGGATTCCACGGGAAAAACGATAATGCAATTGCTCCAGGAGTCGAGGTGCCAAAAACTAACCTCGATGGAGCACCGGTTGCCAACCCAGTCGACGTAAGTTCGCACATTGCTGTGAATGTGAACCTGGGCGCAAACCCCAACGGAACTGTACACAGAGAAGGCCGATCTGTTGGCCAAAGTGCACAGGGCAGAGGAGATAGAGGAGTTAGTCTCCAGATAATATTCGAAATGCTAGAGGATCAGCAAGCCATTATTGCATAGCTACAAAATACGCATAGAACTCCAACTGGGGTCAAACCAGAAGCCACCCGCCATGCCGAGAGAGTACCGGAGAGGTTGAATAGTAACGAATCAATTACTTATCCTGCAATAATGAAAATGCTTGAGGAAATCACAAATAAATTGAGTGTAGAGAGAAGAAAGTTGAAGTTAATGATAAGAAAGTGGAAACATACAACTCCCAAGTTGATCACATACCGGGGGCACCGCCAATTTTGAAAGGGATGGATTCGAAAAAATTTGTACAGAAGTCGTTTCCCCCAAGTGTAGCTCCGAAGCTCATTCCAATAATGTTTCGTATGCCGTATATACCTAAGTAAAATGGGACCATCGATCACAACGAACATGTCACCTCCTATACATGCGCCATCAAAGGTAACAATTTGGAAGATGATGAGATCGAATCTTTTTTAATGAAGAAGTTCGGAGAAACACTATCGAAGGGGCAGTGATTTTGTACCACAATCTACCGCCAAATTCCATTGACTCATTTGACATGTTAGCAGACTCTTTTGTAAAGAGACATGGAGTACATAAAGGTTGCGAAAAGAAAATCGGACATTTTCAAAACAAAACAGAAGGATAATGAAATGTTGAGAGAGTACGTATCCCGATTTCAAATGGAACGCATGGAGTTTCCACCGGTCACAGATGATTGGGCCGTTCATCCTTTTACTCTGGGGTTGAATGAACGATGTTCGATAGCATCCCGTCAACCAAAAAAAAATTCATTGAATATCAAGCGGTGACTTGGAACGATTTACATAATCGGTACCAATCGAATATCAGGGTCGAGGATGACCAATTAGGGACTCCTTCAGGTTCAGTGTATCCAAACAGGTATGCAGCCAAAAATCAGAAGGACGTCGATAGGGAGCCACGGTCGAACAAAGACTGATATCATCCGTACATCGCAGATCGCAGTAACAGTGGCCCGGACGCAATTCCGTCCGAAATGATCGAAGAAGTGATCAAGGACAGAATTCTCGGGGACTTATGAGAAAAAATGGTTTTGATAAGTATAACGATCCCGCGGAGGCACCTCGGTTGTTAGAACATAATTTTAGTATCGACGCATCAGGCACAGTATCGGCGATTGGATGAATCAAAGATACTAGATGGCACAGGCCCATACATACCGATCATTCCCAAACAAACTCTAATTTGATGAGTAAGTATCATGGAACACATGACCACATGACCGAGTATTGCAGGAAATTAAGAGAGGAGGTTGCCCGTCTATTCAACGGGAGCCACCTTCGAGAGTTCCTAAGTAATATAGCCAAGAATCATTTCAGAGAAAGGGACACCAACAGGAAAAATGAGCAGGAGAAACCACAGCATGTAATCGATATGATCGTCCGCGGGGTCGATATTACACAAGGGCCCGTGTTCAAACGCACAAAGGTATCAATTACTAGGGAAAAAAGGACCCGAGATTATTTTCCCGAAGGCACCGTGTCATTCAACGATGAGGAAGCAGAAGGATTTTCTCAATTTCACAACAACGCTCTGGTAATTTCTATCTTACTAAATAAAGTTCAAGTTAAGCGTATTTTAGTTGATCCAGGTAGCTCGGCAAATGTCATCCGATCGAGGGTCGTGGAGAAGCTCGGCCTGCAAGACCAAATAGTGCCCGCATCTCGGGTCTTGAACGGTTTCACTATGCCAGTGAAACAACTAAAGGAGAGATCATCCTACCGGTGAACATGGCTAGAACTATCAAAAAAACCAAGTTTCATGTAATCGAGGGCGGCATGAGCTACAATGCCCTACGCGGGAGGCCCTGCATTCACAATATGAGGCATTCCCTTCGGCTCTCCACCAAATGATAAAATACTCTACACCGGACGAGGTGAAAATAGTATACGGGGAGCAACAATCTGTGAAGGAAATGTTCGCGGTCGATGAGGTAACGCCGGTATCGGCACTATCAACATCGAAGGAATCGGACATTAAAGGAAAACAGGAAGCCAAAAAGAAATCACGGCCACTAACCTAGACTGAAACGGGGAATCAGGAAATGGAGGAAGAAGAAGACGAAGATTATTATACCCCTCGAACCTTCGTTGCTCCCGAAGATTACGACGCCACCAAATCAACAGTCGAGGAACTGGAAGAGGTTATATTGATCGAGTACCTTCCCGAACGAAAGGTATGCCTGGAAACGAGGTTAACCCCCGAACTCAGGGAAAAAATCATTAGATTTCTTATTGATAACATGGATTGCTTTACTTGGACCCACTTAGACATGACAGGGATCCCACTAGAAATAACGACACATCGATTGAGCCTGGACCCAAAATTCAAGCCAGTGAAGCAAAAGCGAAGGCCCCAGTCCGAGGTAAAGCACATAATCATCAAGGACGAGGTAACTAAACTTCACAAAATAGGATAAATTTGGGAAGTAAAATATCCCGAGTGGTTAGCAAACATAGTCGCAGTCCCTAAGAAGGGGAACAAACTTAGGATGTGTGTAGATTATAAGGATTTTGAACAAATCATGCCCCAAAGATTCTTTTCATCTGCCTAACATCGATCGTATGATATGAATGGACGCGCAAAAACAACGTATCAAAAGGTATTATAATCGAAGGACCAACCTTCGCCACTTCAGAATCAAGGACTTGGTCCTGAGAAAAGTCATCATCAACACTCGAGACCTTAATGAAGGAAAACTCGGCCCAAATAGGGAAGGACCTTATCAAGTCCTCCATATCTTTGGAAAGGTATCTTACAAGCTAGGCACGTTAAACAGCGAGCAACAACCAAATAATTGGAACATCTCACTCCCCAAGCGATATTATTGCTAAGGTATAACCTTATACTTTTTCATTTACGTTTTGCATTAACTTATTTTCAGGTGTTTGAGCAAAAAACACTGAAGTTCTCGCCAAGCAGGAAGATACTAGGACATTAAAGCACGTGTTGCACTCTTTTTCCCTTCGACCGGTTTTTATCCCAAATGGGTTTTTCCGAAAAGGTTTTTAACGAGGCAACCATTGTTCGTGTTGACTTAGAGTATCTGAGGTCTCGTTACAATCAACCTCAAATACTGGGGGCATCACCCTCGGATGTTATATATTCAAGGAAAATACTTCATGTCAAAGGGGCTTCAATAGGAAAACTTTGTAATGGGCCAAACAGTTAAATGAACCGTGTCCGTATAGAGTAGTCAATCCCTAATGGAAAAACATGTTCGCATGTATGATGTATTCAAAGAATTACTTTTCCTTATCAGATATCTTGTGCGTCAATGAAAATTTCTACTTTACAAGCTTCGTACTTATGATTTTTGTGAAAACTGGCTCAAGGGCCAAGTACAACTACTCCTCGAACTATCAACCCCATACTCGGGGACTGCTATCGAAAATCAACACGCTCGAACTATCTAACTTTGAAACCGTAAGATCTCAATGAGGCACCCCTAGATTTATAGGCCAAGGCCACCATCTCGAGGACTAACTCTTTGAATAAAGTCGTAGCGTTATTGGGAAAATAAGCCTAAGAGTCATACCCAAAGGCTACGGCCAACTTAACGCGGCTCGGAGACGTTTGAATCTCGCAATGAAAGCAGGCCTTCGAATTCTTTAAAAAATGGGTAAAAAAAGGCTACCCTAGGGAAAATAACCAAAGGGCTTCGATAATATCAGCCCTCGAAAAAACTTAAAGAGGTATCGAATTGTTCAAGTACAAATTTGTGCTGAGGCACAAAAGGTAAAGGGGTTTCAATCAAATATTAAACCCTCAAAAATCCCAATGAGTAAAAAAACATGCTAAGGCATAAAAAATGTTTATAAAGTCTTTAAGCCAAAAAGGGGAAAAGCCATTATTTTAAGGTCATATCGGCTCGATTCAAAGAGACTAAGGGCCAATACACTTAGAGTTCGAGAACACGTTCTCACTCAATTTGAACCTTAGGTTTCCACTACTTCAAGCTCGAATAAAAACTCACTCGACTATAGTTCAAGGATGCGTTCTTACTCAATATAAACCTAAGGTTTCTATTACTTCGGGTTCAAATTTTACTCGAAATCGACTATAAAATCAGTATTTTCATGACTTCGGTCAAGTCACCAAAAATCGAAGTCTCAAACATATCGTTCAAGGCATAGAAGTGTGCTAAAAATTTTACAAAGCACAAAGCAAGTTTGAAGACAAAATTTAAGAAGGAATTCAGAAAGCAAATATCTTTACATTTATACTTGAACAAAACGTATGTACAAAAGACCGACAAAGGTCCTACATAAAAGAAAGTAAAACAAAAGTACAAGTCCTAACTTCGCTCGGGGATGACTTCTTCCTCTGGGGCAGACTCCTCCTCGGGCCCCTCATTTTTATCGGACTCGCTCTTGCTGCCTTGATCTTGGCCTTCATCATCAGAAGAGGCCAATAGCCTGGCATTGGCTTCGAGCATCTTAGCATGAGTTATCTCTTCATAAAGATCGATGCCTCGAGCATTAATTTCCTCTAGGGTCTCCCTCAGCTTAGTTTGAGCGGCCTCGACATCAGCCAAGTATATGACTATTGACTTGTTAGCCTGGGCCTTCGCCTTTTTGACCTCAGCCTGAGCCTTAGCAAGTTCGGCCATGAGTTCTTTGACCCTCTTGGTCTGAGCCGAGCACCTCTCCCTGGTACTCCAAAGTTGGGCCTCGGCTGATGACAGTTGTGCCAAAGCAGTTTCTTTTTCCGCAGAAAGGTGGTCCAAGCGCTCCTTCCACTGGTGGAAGCAAGCTTTAACTTGATCGACCTCCCCCTAAAACAGCTCGATCTTATCAATCTTCTGCCATAACTGAGACATCTAAACTGTTGCCTCCACCCTTGGATAAAGCCTGTATTTTTTCAAAAGGACAGTTACCTGCTCGTTCAACTCGATCTCCTCCTGACGGGCCTTGGCCAAGTCTGTTCGAAGGTCCCTGAGCTCTTCATCCTTCTGCCCACAGAGGAGCTTGAGAGCATTTCTCTCCTCCGAAGTGTTCTGGAGCTTGGTATCACAATGGCTTAGATCGGCCCGATACTTCGAAAAAGCCTATATGAAAAGAAAATAAGTTAGATTGAAGAAAGGAAGAGAAAAAGAGAAATACAACGACGGAGATTAATACTTGTCACACCTCATTTTTCACTACCCCGGATTAATGACGGGGTAATAAGGGAGTTTTTCCACTTTAAGTGACATTATTCGGATTTGGGATTTATTTATTATTTCAGAGTCGCCACCCGTATTTTTGACGATGCTCCGGGACATCATTTTATTTTTGAAATCCCAAACCGAGGAAATTTTAACTCTGTTTTGATTTGTCTGGGACCAGAAATCCGAGTAAGGAATTCTGTTAACCCGGGAGAAGGTGTTAGGCATTCCCGAGTTCCGTGGTTCTAGCACAGTTGCTTAATATTAATATTTGGCCTAAATTATCTGATTGATTACATACTTAGAACCTATTGTGCATTTTTAACCTTTTGAACTGCTTTTAATATTTGTGGAATTAATTTGAAACAAGTCACGATAGCGTACACTTGTCATTTTGGTATATGTTGCGAACCGCGCCATATGAAATGCACCCTCGATTTGCGATATGTTTATTTTATTACTATTCAAAGTCATGGTCGGGTCACATGAAATACACACCCGAAATGGGGATTTACGTATCGTGACCATGCCACGGGAGCCGTACCCATGGTCACATTATTTATTAATTGCGCCTAAAGAAAGCTACAAATATCAAGTTAATTATTTTCTTAAGCTTTGAGACTCATTCACATGTTAAGAAATTTTGTTCTTTAACACATATTTTCCTAACGTAAATTCACATATTTTCTTATAATTAAAATTTTAAAACAGAGAACTACTCAAAAAAATATAAAAATAGAAATTCAAATCATACACATAACAAGTACTAACAACGACAGGAAACAAACACCGAACATTCACATGAGAAATGATTAAAAAATTAGAGTTTAGAGTCGGACCTCAATAATATTAACAAAACTCGGTTACAGTAAATTCCGGCGAACTAAATCTGATCGGAAATCAAAACAGCAGCAAGAACTTGGACCATGAACCCCGTCAGCAAACTCGAATCGGCATCGGAACGCTCAAAATCCAAATCGGCCTCAATTAAACTAGGACACAAGATAAATAATGGAAATTGATTTGATTCAGTTGGCTGCGGAAACATAGAGGATTGATATTGAACGAGCAGTTGAGGATTGATATTGAAAGAAAAAGAAGAAATTGTTGAATTCACGCCAGGAATCAACTACGAATTGACATGAAAAAGTAACAAAAGGAAACTGATGCTTTGTTTTGATATAGGAAAAGAAAACTTTATGATGTAAATAATAATTGAAGCTAAGGTTGGAGGAATTCCACTCTACTGTATCGTTCCTTCCCCTCTTTCTCTTTCTTGTTTCTTATCGACTCCCTTCCCCCAAAATACTTCATTTTTCCCTGTTATCTCAAACTTCTTTTTCCTGTTTTCTTTTGCAACTTGTCGTTCTCTTTTTTTTTTTTTTGATTATGAATTCCAAGTCTTCCGGTGCTCTCATTCGTGTGTGTTCTTATTTTTGGGGTCTTCTTTTTGTGTATTTTCAGTGAGTCTCTAGAAGGAATGGAGAAGATGGAGATAGAGGGGAAGGGGGGCGCTGTTCTCTCTATGTCTAAGGGAAAGGTCCGATATTTTTTTTGTTTCCCCTTTTATGTCTAATTAGGTCTCTATTATATAAAGGAGGGGATTAGGGTAGTAATGTGGGGAATTTGGTTGGGCCTGGGATTTTGGGCCCTGAAATAGGCCAATTTGAAACAAGGGCAAATTTTATCTTTCAAAAATAGTCATCTTACTACTAATTAAATTTCTTTTATCAAAACGACATAATTAACATTTTAACTAATTAAATAAACTAATTGATTAAGCTAATGTATATTTTTTATGACTTTTATATATTAATCTATCAATTAAAGGGTAATTAATTTCTAAAAATACGAATTAAACCTAAGATTACATGAAATGAAAAAATGTGACAATTTTTATGATTTTTCTATGATTTTAAAATATTAAACATGCATGAAATGCAACTAAATAAAGAAAAACTCCTAAAATTCATAAAACTTATTTTTGGATTATTTTTAGGAGTAATTTCCATGCGGGGCAAAAATTAGGTGTTCACAGCTGCCCCTCTTTACTCGAGAACATGAAGAGTTTTGGGGCAAAGATAAAGTGAGCAATTACGAATAATTTTTTCCCGCTTGTTACTCCATTTGGAAGCATTTTGAAAATATTTTGACCGAATCATGCTTCGGAGGTTGCCTACATATCCTTGGCTATAAAGGAATCAGGTCAGTGTAGTTCTGAAAGTTTTGGTAGCTGGGACTACCGGGAAGCTGTGATTTCACTGATGTTGCTGCTGCTTACTGCTTGCCGAGCTCCTTATTACACAAAAATCATAATGAAAAAGACTAAACTAAAACCTATCAACTACGAGTTATAAGATTCCTATCTATGAGTCTTCTGAAGCTTGACCCTGAATCTTGGCTGCTTCTTTGTATAGACTCTGATCTGAATCTTGATGCTTGTTATTTGTAGGCACTGGTTCAATCTTCTTCAACTTTTCGGATCAAGAAAGGGCATGCATAGCTTGTGACTTTGATATGTCTTGGGCAGTCTACATCATTTCCGCTTCTACACCTTGGGTTTGGTTTTCTCTTTTCTTCTTTTCCTTATTCTGAATTGAGACGTCTTCTTTTGTTCGTATCGAATCCATTGTCCTAAAAATGCAATCTGTACAAAATCAAAAAGCAACGAACGAAATTTTCTGCCCCAGTTTTCACTAGGAAACTCCTTGAGAAGCTCCAACCATCTCCTTTGCCGCAAATTCAAGTCTTTCTGCCTTAGCAGATACTACAAGCTACGATGATCGGTGTAAATCTCACACTGTACTCCATACAAATAATGCCCCCAAATCTTCAAGGCATGAACAATAGTAGCTTACTCCAGATCATGCACTGGGTAATTCTTCTCGTGCACCTTCAACTGTCTCGACGCGTAGGCAATTACCCTACGGTCTTGCATCAACACCGCTCCCAAGCCAACTCTAGAAGCATTACAATAAACCGTGTAAGAACCCGAACCAGTAGGCAACACTAATACCGGAGCTGTAGTCAATGCCGACTTGAGCTTTTAAAAGCTCTCCTCACATTCATCGGACCATTGGAATAGAATACCCTTCTGTGTCAATTTGGTCAGAGGTGAAGCAATAGAAGAAAATCCTTCCACAAAGCGACAGTAGTAACCTGCCAGACCAAGGAAACTCCGAATCTCTATAGCTGAAGACGGTCTAGGCCAACTCTGCACTACCTCAATCTTCTTCGGATCAACCTGAATACCCTCACTAGACACCACGTGCCCCAAGAAAGCTACTGAACTAAGCCAAAACTCACACTTGGAGAATTCTTCAGTAAGCCTCTTCCTCCCTCAATCTCTGCAACACGATTCTCAAGTGTTGAGCATGCTCTTCCTGGCTACGAGAATAAACCAGGATGTCATCAATGAATACAATAACGAAAGTATAAAGATAGGGCCGAAACACGCTGTTCATCAATTGCATGAACGCTGTTGGGGTATTGGTCAGCCCAAATGACATAACCAGAAACTCATAATGACTGTATCTGGTCCTGAAAGTCGTCTTCGAAATATTAGAATCCTGAATCTTTAACTGATGATACCCCGACCTCAAGTCAATCTTGGAGAATACCTTAGCTCCCTGAAGCTGATCAAATAAGTCATCAATACGAGGCAACAGATAACGATTCTTCACTGTAACCTTATTTAACTGTCTATATTCAATACACAAGCGTATCGAACCATCCTTCATTTTCACAAACAACACTGGCGCACCCCAAGGCGATACACTAGGCCGAATGAACCCCTTATCTAAGAGTTCCTGAAGCTGCTCTTTTAATTCTTTCAACTCTACCGGTGCCATACGGTAGGGTGGAATAGAGATAGGATGAGTATCTGGAACCAAGTCAATACCACAATCAATATCCCTGTCAGGTGGCATGTCTGGCAGGTCTGCAGGAAATACATCCGAAAAATCACGGACTACGGGAACAGAATCAACAGATGGGGTCTCACTACTAACATCCCTCACAAATGCAAGATAAGCTTCGCACCCTTTCTCAACCATACGCTGGGCCTTTAAATAAGAAATCACTCTGCTAGGCACATGCTCTATAGACCCCCTCCACTCAACTCTCGGAACTCCGGGCATAGCTAAGGTAACGGTCTTAGCGTGACAATCAAGAATAGCATGACATGGGGATAACCAATCCATGCCCAAAATTACATCAGAATCTACCATACTCAGTAACATCAAGTCCACTCGGGTCTCCAGACCCCCAATAGATATAAAACACGACCGGTACACACAGTCCACAACAATAGTATCACCCACCGGAGTCGAAACATGAACAGAAGTAACTAGAGACTCACAGGGCATATTCAGAAAATGAGCAAAATATGATGATACATAAGAGTACGTGGAAACAGGGTCAAATAAAGTCAAAGCATCACTGTGAACTGAAATAGTACCTGTAATCACCGCATCGGAAGCCATAGCACCAGGCCTAGCCGGAAGTGCATAAATACGTGGCTGGCCTCCACCTACTCGACCTCCCCCTCTAGGAAGGCCTCTAGCTGCCTGACCACCACCCCTAGCGGCCTGGGTAGGTGATGATATGACTGGGGATGAAGCCGAGGGCTGAACTCTCTGCTGGGATGAACTATTAGGACGACGGGGACACTGCCTCCACTCATGTCCGAACTCTCCACACTCATAAACCAAAACCTGGAGCTGGAGATGAAAACTGACGAAAACCCCTGCCACCATGATAACCACCAGACAAACCATGCATAGAATAAACCTGATATGACGATGCTCGGGAAGAGCTCTAAGCTGGAAGGGAACTAAAAGATGAACGTCCCTGATGAGAATTGCGAGGACCCTGCCCCGACGACACACCACTGTAAGCTGGGCGAACTGACTGTGGAGATCTAAATGAACGACCTCTGTTAGGCTGAAATTGCCCTCTGGAAGGGGCACCGCTAAAATTTCCTGATCCACGAGGCCTCTTGACCTCTCTTTCCTCACAATCCTTCCTACGAACTGACTCAATATCCTGAGCAATGTCAACAACCTGCTCAAATGTAGCTCCAGACACCCTTTCTCTAGTCATCAAGATCCGAAGCTGATAAGTAAGACCATCTACGAACCTCCTAATCCTTTCCCTGTCAGTAGAGACAATCTTAGAAGCATGTCTAGCCAACTCAGAAAACCTCATCTCGTACTGGGTGACTGATAAGTCTCCCTGGCGCAGCTGCTCAAACTGCTTACGCTGCTCCTCTCTGTAGAACTGAGGAACATATTTCTCCAAAAAGATCGTGGAGAACTGCTGCCATGTGAGGGGTGCTGAATCGACCGGCCTACGCCTCTCAAATGATTCCCACCAAGTAAATGCAACACCCGCAAACTGAAATGTGACAAACGAGACCCCACTGGTCTCCAAAATACCCGCAGTACGTAGTATCCTCTGGCATTTATCAAGAAAACCTTGGGCGTCCTCACCCTCTGTGCCATTGAAGGTCGGAGGCTTAAGTCTGCTGAACCTCTCCAACCTACGCTGCTCATCCTCAAGCATAACAGCGACCACAAAATCCTGAGCTGGAGCAACTGGCAGAACTGGGGCTGCTCCTGGTGCCTGAATACCCCGTACAATCTGCTTAGGTGTCCGGGCAACTGGAGTCTGATTGCCTCCCCCAGTCTGAGTTGTATTGGCAGTAGTGGACATAGCAACTGCCTGAGCTAAACTGGAACACACCATCAATATCTCAACCAGGGTCTCCTGAAGACCCAGAATAACAATAGGCACTACCAGTGCCTGAGCCTGTTCCGCTGGAGCTCCATCGGTTGGAACCTGATCCTGAACGATAGCGGGATCTTGCGGTACTACCCCGGCTGCTGCCTGGGCTGGTCCCCTACCTCTACCACGGCCTCGACCCCTTGTGGGTCTGGCTGGTGCCTGGTCACCCTGATCGGTATTGCGTGTCCTCACCATCTATGAGAGAATGAAACAACGTAAGTTTAGGTTTCAAGAATCAATAGATTGGCATGAAAGAGTTCAAGAAAATAGAGATGTTTCCTAAATGTTTCGCAGCCTCTCGAAGATAAGTACAGACGTCCCAGTACCGATCCGCAAGACTCTACTAAACCTGCTCATGACCGTTGAGTCCTATGTAACCTAGTGCTCTGATACCAACTTGTCATGACCCCAAATCCTAACAGGCCGTGATGGCACCTATCGTGAAACTAGGCTAGCCGACCATCACTTTACTACGCATTTATTCAATTATAACAGTTCACAATATAACAATAAACAACAATCATAATAAAAAAATAAATTATATAAGTCTAGCGCCCCTAATAATGAACTAAACAACTCTAAACAACCTCCCAGAACTGGAGTCAATAGTCATGAGCATCTTAGAATAAATAAATCTAACTCTGCTAAAACTATATTATATGTCTCTGAATCAAATGCTAAGACTAAATAAGTAAGGGAAATGGAGAAGTTGTGGACGCTGGACAGCTATCTCAAAACCCCGTGAAATGCTGTTATCGAACCTGCATCAGCTACCGCTGCGAGCTAGTACTTGGATCTGTGCACAGAGGCATAGGGAGTCTTTATGAGTACGCCAACTCAGTAGTAATGAAAATAAATCACAGTCTGAGTAATATAAACACACAGAACATACAGATACAAAATTCCACAAAAAGCCAGTAAAATACCAAGTCCCCAGGTAGTATTCACCAAATACATAAGTTCGAGCTCAGTTTCCAGAAACCCCTTAAAAAACAAACGCAATATCAGTATATCTTCATAAAATTCTCAGTAAAACCAGTTTGAAAACGAAGTAAATCATAGTTTGAAAAGTAAGTAAAAATATTCATAAAACTGCCCCTCGGGCCATAATCATTTCTCGTAACAATTTCTTTCAATGTCAGCCCATCAGGCAACCTCACAATCACTCTGCCCATCAGGCAACCTCACAATCACTCTACCCATCAGGAAACCTCACAATCACTCTGCCCATCAGGCATTCTCACCATCACTCATCATAAGCCCCCCGCTCAATCGGTATCGGCGCTCACTGGGGGTGTGTTACAGACTCTGGAGGGGCTCCTACATCCCAAGCGCTATAATAAGCCACAGCATGGCATAAATCACACACAATATAGGCCCGCCGCGTTACTCATATCATATCATCCTCACAATATAGGCCAGCAGTCTCACTCATATCATAACATCCTCACAATATAGGCTAGCAGCCTCACTCAGTCAGACACTCTCAATTTGCCCTTCAGGCCATAATATACTGGGTTCTCGACCCAAAAGTCAATGTTTCATTTTCAAAAAGTAGTATCAAAATACTCTGAGTGTCAAAACAATTTCACAGAAATGACTGAGTGAAAAATCATAACATATCAGTGAGGAAAATAGTAAAAACATCCCCCAAGGGGTAAACAGATCGGCACTAGGCCCCAAACATGGCTTACAACCCATATCATATCAAGTATATATAGTACTATTGGAAATAAGCTTTAAAAGCCGTTTCGCAACTCAATAGTCGCCTAAGTAAGGAATATATCTCCAAAGTTTCAACCTTTGCATTTCAAAACCCGTGAAAGGGTGCATAGTCCGGGGTTTCATACCCTCAAGACAGAATTTAAAGACATTACTTACCTCAAAACTAGCCCGAAAACTATTCCGCAATACGCTTGCCTCTCGTATCAACCTCCGAGCGCTCCAAATCTATAAAGATCAGACCTTTATCATCAAATTATGCTTAAGGAATGAATTCCAATCAAAAGATATCAAATTTAGCTCAAAAATCCGAAATTGGTCAAAACCCGACCTTTCGGCCCGCGTCCCAAAACTCAGAAAATTTTATACAAAAGTGTTCTTCTTCCTCACATGAGTCCGTACATATAAAGAACACCAAACTCGGAGTTCGTTTGACCCCTCAAATCGACCCTTGCAGGTCTCATAATCTCAAGCCCTAAAACCCAATTTTTCTACTGAATTTACATTTGTTTTATGCTCTATAATCACCCATAATCGAGTTCTAATGACTAGAACACTTACCTCTATGAAGAACAAGAATTTCCCTCTTCAAAATCGCCCCCAAGAGCTCCTTTCCGTACAACAATGGTGTAAAAATAAGGTTTAAGTCGCGGAGGGTTTATTTTATATTTCTGAACAGTGGTTCCACGCCTGCGGCCACTTTAGCGCATCTGCGGACCCGCATCTACGGTCCCAGGTCCGCACCTGCGGAGAATCCCCAAAACCCGACCTCCGCACATGCGCTTGTCCTGCCGCATCTGCGGCTTCGCAGGTACGGAAAATACCTCGCACCTACGGAATTCCCTCATCTCACCCAACTTCGCACCTGCGCTCATGTTGCCGCTCCTGCAGCCACGCACCTACGATCAAACATCCGCAGGTGCGGAAATCACAGAAGAAAAGAATCAGCAGCTATTTTCTGCAAGTTCCCAATTCCGAACTTCCCGTTATTCATCAGAAATCCATCCCGAGCTCCTCGGGACCTCAACCAATTATACCAACACGTCATAAATGATCATTCAAACTTAGTTGCACCCTCAAAACACCAAAACTAACATCAAAGTACCAAATTCGCATCGGATTCAAGCCTAAGAACTTCGAAAATTCTAAAATCCACCAATGACGCTGAAACTATCCAAAACAACTCTGATTGACCTGCAATTTTGCAGGCTTACGAACCTGTTTCAAGTGTTGGAATTCCATTCCGACCCCAATAGCCTATTTTCCACTGCCGTCCGGAAATCGCCAAAAACTAACTTTCGCCAATTCAAGCCTAATTCTACACCGGACATCACAAAATTATTCTGAACACACTCCTAAGTCCCAAATCACCTAACGAAGCTATCTGAGCCATAAAATCTTCATTCCGAGGCCGTTTACCAATAAGTCAACTCTTAGTTGACTTTCCCATCTTAAGGCTATTTTTAGAGGCTAATTGTCTGAACTCCCACTACAACCATTCGATTTCAAGCCTATCAACTCTAATACATCAATTACATTATAACCAATCTATAACAAGTCAATAACAACAATTATAATGCAGATTTTACGAAACGACAGACCGGGTCGTTACAAGGTATCTAGGAAACCGCTGCATGTAAAGCAAAAAAGAGGGACATGAACACTAATGAGTAAGGTGTTACTTACGCTCGGGGTTCCATTTCTCTGGGGACGACAGTTTCTCCTTTTGGATGAGGTCATAGGTCCTTACTCGAACAAACCGACTCATCCATCCCCGGTCCTTGTCCTCATCAATAGTGGAAAACAACGCCTTGGTTGCTCGATGTTGACGCTTGATCAACCCTCGAAAGAGTCGGGGTCGATATATTCTCATGAGATGGTTGAGGGTGAATGACAGCCCCTCGATTTTGCTGGAAAATAACCAAAGCATGATTACAATGCGCCAGAAAGAAGGATTAACTTGGCCGAGGGTGACTTGGTACCTCTTGCAAAAATCAAGGAGAACCGGGTCGAGGGGACCCAACGTGAAAGGGTAAGTGTAAACACTTAGAAACTCCTCCACGTGGGTGGTAATACTCTCTTTAGGAGATGGAATCTGTACAACCACCTCGTCCCCTAGTTACAATCCCTTTTAACGTCCTCGAGGTATCCCGCTGTTATCAAGCAGATATATCACAACACGTGCTCGCGTCGGCCAGGGACCGATGGAGAGTTCTCGACATTGAAGTCGGATTTTAGGACACATGGGCCAGGAACATACTCACCAGGGAGCGGTCCCACTAGCGTTTTATCACCGGCTGGCCGTGAAGAAGAAGCCTTTTCTTTTTGTGGAATCATGTTGGAAGTTCTTGCCATTGATTCAAATAGAAGAAACCGGAAAGTGTTGAAGTTTGGTGGTTTGAAACTCGCGGAGGTGACCTAAGGAGTGATGAAGAAGAAGAAGTAGAAAGAGTTTAAGACTTCAAAAAATTAATGAAGATGAAAGTAAAAGTTTGATTCAACAAAAGAGCCAATATTTATAGAATTACGATGACGGTTCGACGACGCTAGTGGCCGACCCACCCACTGACGCATATTAATGGTTTCGGAAACTGTACTGACGGGACGTTTCGGTCACCTATATGTCTTACGTCACGAGGATGACATCATTGTTTATCGAGGTCATAAGAAAATTGAGGCTCAAGTCGTTTCTTATCATTTTATTCTAATAAAGGGGACTATCTATATACAATAGAAATTGAGGCTACCCGATTTCACTATTTGGTTGAGATAGGAATGTTACGTCGAAGAGCTAGGATGTCGAGTCCGAAATCGAAGCCTCTTTCAAGTCGAGGTCGACATCAATCGAGGCCAGAAAGAGACAGGCTCTGAGTAATGTCGGCATAGCTTTATAATGAAAAGGTCGGGATATCCGCGATTGGTCGAGGATCGTGGCGTGAATCTCGGAACATATCAAATCTATAGAGGTTAATCAGCTGTTGATATGATTTCCTACTGTAATTAGAAGTGTACCTTAATTAGGACTCATCTACTATATAAGGAGGGATTCCATTCATTTGTAAGCATCATTGCTCACTGATAAAAATACACACAACCATTTCTTTCTTTCTTATTGCTCTACTTACTGTCTATCTGAGTTGCTTTATTCTTTACTGTTCGTACTGTATCACCTCGAGTTACTTCAATTCGAGGTTGAGGCTTTGCTTACACACTGGTTTGATTTATTTTACAGTCCAATTCATCTATTTATTTTCTCATTTATCAATTGGTATTAGACGAAATCACATATCCTTAAAACCACAATATAAGTTTAATTGTTATCCAAATTTTAGGGTAAACAACTAGATAATTTCTAATAATTGAGTGACCATTAGAGTTATTGCCTCAAATTTTTTGTGTACAGTGACTTAATCAGTCAACCAGTACGGTTAAGCAAGAACTCAAGACAAGTTCAAGTAATTTGTCTTTTTTCTTTTCAATACCCTTTTGCTTTCTTGAGGAAGAATGCACATCTATATCCTGTAGGAGTTCCAAATGTACGATAGTCTCATGAACTGACCATCAAATGACCCCATTGAGGAATTGCCAAAATAAGTATCAGTAATTCACAAAGAGATATCCAGAAAGCAGGCTAAACTCCAAAACACTAGAAAGGCCCTATTAGACTGAACCTTGTAATACCACGAAAGAAGACTTTTCATCAGTATTTTCTTTTTAAATAAAAATATGTAAGCGTTTTATCTCTAGTATATATTCTCGTATTACTTTTAATAATCCAATCAATCCTGCTATACATCCGTCAGTAGCTTTGATGCATTCAATTTGAACTTGTATATTCACCATCACCCCTTTAGTTAATACTAGTGTCCATTATATAAGTATGGAGTAATATTTATATCCCATGAAATGAATTTGCTTTCAATATCTTCTCCTTAATTCCCTAAACAAGTAAGTAAAATGGATGAATATTCATCACACTACTCAATGTGGATGAAGAGCAAAATAATTCCTCTGGGAGCTGGGCTTATATGGCCTCCAAGATGTTATTCCTGTAGCTTTTGTAAGAGAGAATTCAGGTCTGCTCAAGCTTTAGGTGGTCACATGAATGTCCACAGAAGGGATAGAGCCAGACTGAAGCAATCCCTTGCCCCACAAAACGAAGCTCTTTCCCAAAGTCATAGCAAGAGTCTTTCGAAACAATCCCCAGCTAGAAATTCGAAAAGTGCTTCTTTAACTCTTTCTTCTTCAAAATTCTCTCATCTTCCTTATTCTCCTGAAATCAAGGAATTAGCAGCTGCTCAAAAGATCATCTCATCATCTCAAACAGATTGGTTAAATTCTGAAGCCGCAGTAAGAGTACTTTCCAGTACTAAGCAAGATTTTAATAGATACGGTGATAAAAAATTAAATTCTATTTTGTTGGACGTTGATGCAAATTCTTCGTCAGTAGGCGTATCAGCTTCAAAGAGACAAAAACGCTGCATGGTTTCATCATTGCCTATGCTCCATAAACCATGTTCGAGTCATGAAAAATATAGTTTCACTACTTCAGATTATAAAGTGGGAATCAGGACTAGTTCCATGGAGGATATTGATCTTGAACTCAGGCTGGCTATAGGTGATCCACCAGCGAAACAATTACTTGCACTAGGTTCAATGTAGGAAACAAGAAACATGACTAATCTATCTCTTTTCATCTCATCATGTTTTTCTTTCTTACTTGTGTTATTGTTCATCAGTTTATTCCATATTTACTGTTCTTGCACTTATCAGATCCATGGTATCTTGACTCGAGGCTGAAGCCCTATTTGAACGCTGGTTTGATTTATTCGTAGTTTAATTCTGTCATTTACTTTCATATTTATCAATTGGTATTGAGCGAAATAACATATCCTTAAAATCATTATTTAAGTTTAATTGTTATCCAAATTTTAGGGTAAACAGTTTGGCGTCCACCTTGGGCTAAGGATAATGGTTATTGTTCAATACTGATTCCGATAACACACACTATTTTACGCTTGTTCTTGTCAGTATTTTTGTTTTCGGGATAAAATATGTCAAATTCACAAACAACACACACATATGGTGATAATGGCCTCATATTTCACGAGGAAAATGACAACATAGTTACTCCAGGGGTCGAGGTGCCGCAAGCTGATCTCGAGGGAGCAGTGATTGCCAACCCAGCAGTTCGCATATCCTCTAAATGCGAATTTGGGCGCAGATCCCGAAGGGAACGTACGCATAGAAGGCCGATCTGGTGGTCGAGGTACACAGGGCGGAGGAGATGGAGGAGTGAGCCTCCAAGTGATATTCGAGATGATACAGACTCAACAAGTCGCTATTGCACGGCTACAAAATCAACATCTAACGCCGAGTGGGGTCGAACCGCAAGCCGAACCCAGCCAGTGCTAGATAGATCGAATGTTATTGAATCGGGGACTTACCCCGCAATAATGAAGATGCTTGAGAAGCTCACTTAACGAACTGAATCCGGAGAGAAGAAAATTGAGGCAAATGATAAGAAAGTTGTCACGGCCCAATTTACCCTTCGATGGAATCGTGATGGCACCTAGTCTCTACGACTAGGTAAGCCTAAGTTTGCGGAAGAAATTAAATAAAAACCATGAAATAAAGACATAATAAAGTAAATCAATCAAATGAAATACTGTCACTCGGCATATACAGACACAATTCCCAAAACCCGGAATGTCACTTCTATGCCTAAGAACTTTATCTAACTTTTCCCCAAATTTTCTACCAAAATTTTGAAATTAAAGGATGGATTTAAGTGCATAATCATGAAACTTAGTCTAAACCGAGTAGGAATCACTTACCCAAATTGCACAGGTGAAAATCTCTCCAAATATTGCACTTTCCTGAGCTCTCAAGTTCAAAATATGAAATATGGCTTAAACCCTCAATTTTGGTCTTAACTGCACAGTGATCCCGCACCTGCCAAAAATACATTGCATGTGCGAAAACTTACTAAATGAGCTGGGGCCGCACCTGCGAACCTGGATGACCTTGGCCAAAACCGCACCTGCGTGTCCGCACATGCGGCTCCGCTTCCGCAGGTGCGAAACACCAGAACCAGCAATGCTTCAGCTTGTTTTCTAAGTCCAAATTCATCCCGTTGAGCATCTGAAACATCCCCGAGGCCCCTGGGACCTCAACCAAACTTACAAACCAGTCCTACCTTATCCAAACTTAGTCGAGCCTTCAAAACACATCACATAACATCAAAATCACCAATTATACATGGATTCAAGCCTAAGAACTTATGAAATTTCCAAAATCCACAACCGATACTGAAAAATGTCAAATCAAGTTCGAATGACCTCAAATTTTACACACGGTTCATAAATTACTCGAAATTCCATGCCGAAGTTGCCGAAATTCTAACTTTTGCCTATTCAAGCCTAAATCTACTACAGACCTCGAAAACACATTCTGGAAATGCTACTAACTCCGAAATAACCCAACGGAGCTAATGGAGTCGACAAAATTCCATTCCGGTTACGTCTTCACACGGATCCAACAACGGTCCGATTTTTAAAGCTTAAACTCATATATAGGGACTATGTGCCCCAAAACTCTCCGAAATTCACAACTAAACGTTCCGACAAGTCCCAAAATTAGAAATAGACATGGGGAAATAGTTATTAGGGGATCGGGGCGCTAACTCTCAAAACGACCGACCGGGTTGTTACATTCTCCCCCTCTTAAGAAAATTGTTCGTCCTCGAACGAGTATAGAAACATACCTGAAGCTGTGAAAATATGAGGGTACTGACTGCGCATATCCTGCTCGGTCTCCCAAGTCACCTCCTCGACCGGCTGACCCCTCCATTGAACCTTGACTGATGCAATATTCTTTGACCTGAGCTTTCTGATCTGCCTATCCAATACGGCTACTGGCTCATCAACATATGATAAATCCTTGTCCAACTGGACTGAACTGAAATCCCAAAAATGGGTCGGGTCACCGTGATACTTCCGGAGCATAGAGACGTGAAATACCGGATGAACACCTACTAGATTGGGAGGCAAGTCTAGCTCATAAGAAACCTCCCCAACACACCACAACACCTCAAAAGGGCCAATAAATCTCGTACTCAGCTTACCTTTCTTCCCGAACCTCATGACGCCCTTCATAGGCGATACCCAAAGTAAAACCCGATCACTAGCCATAAATGCCAAATTACAAACCTTTCGGTCCGTATAACTCTTCTGCCTGGACTGAGCTGTGCGAAGTCTCTCCTAAATCGCCTTCACCTTGTCCAGGGCATCCTGGACAAAATATGTACCCAACAATCGGGCATCGCTTGGCTCAAACCATCCCACTGGAGATCGGCACCGTCTACCATATAAAGCCTCATACTGAGCCATCTGAATGCTGGACTGGTAGCTGTTATTATAAGCAAACTCTGCAATTGACAAGTATTGGTCCCATGACCTTCCAAAATCCATCACACAGGCACGAAGCATATCCTCAAGAATCTTAATCGTGCGCTCGGACTGCCCGTCCGTCTGAGGGTGAAAGGTTGTACTCAACTCTACCCTGGTGCCTAGCTCTTGTTGAATGGCTCTCCAGAACCGTGAAGTGAACTGTGTACCTCTGTCTGAAATATAGATACTGGAATACCGTGGAGGCGAACAATCTCCCTGATATAAATCTCAGCCAACCTCTTGGAGAATATGTAGTCATCACTGGAATGAAATGGGCTAACTTGGTCAGCCGATCCACAATCACCTAAATAGCATCGAACTCTCTCCAAGTCAGAGGAAGTCCAACCACAAAGTCCATGGTGATCCTCTCCCACTTCCACTCTAAAAGCTCAACCTGCTGAAGTAACCTTCCTGGTCTTTGATGCTCATATTTGACTTGCTGACAGTTGAGACACTTGGCCGCAAACTCCACTATATCCTTTTTCATCATTCTCCATCAATAGTGTTATCTCAGATCATGGTACATCTTCGCGGTACCCGTACGAATGGAATACCGCGAGCTATGGGCCTCCTCAAGAATAAACTCTCGAAGCCCATCCACATTGGGCAAAAAGATCCGACCCTGCATCCTCATCACACAGTCATCTCCTATAGTCACATCCCTGACATCACCTCGCCTCCCCTTATCCTGAAGAACCAGAAGGTGGGGATCATCATACTGGTGCTCTCAGATACAATCATAAAGAGAAGATCGAGCAACCACACAAGCCAATACCGGACAAGGTTCTAAAAGATTCAAGCTCACGAACTGACTGGATTAGGACTAAACATCCAAGGCTAAGGGTCTCTCAACTGCAGGAAGATATGCCAAACTCCCAAACTCTCCGCCCGACGACTCAAGGCGTCGGCCACCACATTGGCCTTCCCCGGGTGGTATAATATGGTGATGTCATAGTCCTTTAGTAACTCCAACCATCTGCACTGGCGCAAATTGAGGTCCTTCTACTTGAACAAGTGCTGCAAACTCCGGTGATCCGTGAAAATCTCACAGGGAACACCGTATAAATAATGACGCCATATCTTCTAGGCGTGAACATTCGCTGACAACTCGAGATCATGAACTGGATAGTTCTTCTCATGCACCTTCAACTGTCTGGATGCGTAGGCAATCACCCTACCGTCCTGCATCAGCACAGCCTCAAGTCCAATCCTCGAATCATCACAATAGACTGTATAGGACCTTGAACCTATAGGTAATACCAACACTAGAGTTGTAGTCAGGGTTGTCTTGAGCTTTTGAAAGCTCTCCTCACACTCCTCCACAATCTGTTCATAGGTGATGCAATAGATAAAACACCCTCCACAAAACGACGATAGTACCTTGCCAAACCGAGGAAACTGCGGATCTCAGTAGCTGATGATGGTTTAGGAAAAATCTGCACTGCCTCCACCTTCTTCGGATCTACCTTGATCCCATCACAAGACACCACATGGCCTAAGAATGCCACAGAATCAAGCCAAAATTCACACTTAGAAAATTTCGCATACCATTCCTTCTCCCTCAAAGTCTGAAGCACAGTCCTCCAGTGTTGTTCATGATCCTCCTGGGACCGAGAATATACCAAGATGTCATCAATGAACACAATGACGAAGGAATCAAGATAAGGATGGAACACACTATGCATCAAATGAATAAAGGTTGTTGGGGCATTGGTCAGCCCAAATCACATGACAAGAAACTCATAGTGACCATATCTGGTCCAGAAGGTAGTCTTCGGGATATCCGGATCCCGAATCTTCAACTGATAATAGCCAGAACGCAAGCCAATCTTGGAAAATACTGTGGCACCCTGTAACTTGTCAAATAAATCATCAATGCGAGGCAATGGATACATGTTCTTCACTGTGACCTTGTCCAACTATCGGTAATCAATACACATACGCATAGAACCATCATTTTTGTTCACAAATAATACCGGAGCACCCCAAGGTGATACACTGGGTCTGATGAAACCCTTATCAAGCAACTCCTGCAACTGCTCCTTCAACTCAGGAGGAGCCATGCAATAGGGAGGAATGGAAATGGGATGAGTGCCCGACAAGAAATCAATGTCGAAATCAATATCTCTGTCGGGCAGCATGCCCGTAAGATCAGCTGGAAAAACATCAGGATAGTCCCTCACAACTGGAACTGACTCGGCTGTAGGGGTATCAAAACTAACATATCTCACATAGGCCAAGTACGCACCACACCCCTTCTTAACCATCCGCTGAGCCTTAAGGAAAGAAATGACTTTGCGGGGAGTATACTCTAAGGTACCTCTCCACTCTAATCTTGGTAAACCTAGCATAGAGAGTGTCACGGTTTTAGCGTGACAATCAAGAATAGCATAATAGGGCGACAACAAGTCCATGCCCAAGATAACATCGAAATCTACCATACCGAGTAATAACAAATCAACCCTGGTCTCAAAACCACTGATAACAATCAAACACGACCGATATAGGCGGTCTATAACAAGAGAATCTCCCACGGGAGTAGAAACATAAACGGGGGAAATCAAAGAATCTTGAGATATTCCTAGATGTGAAACAAAATAAGAATACACATATGAATACGTAGAGACTGGATCAAATAATATTGTTACATCCCTATGACAAATAGGGACAATACCTTTGATGACTGAATTTTAAGCGACGGCCTATGTACGGGCTGGAAGGGCATAATTCCTGGCCTAGCCTCCCCCTCTAGGGCGACCTTGACCACCCCGACCTCCACCTCGAGCTTTCTGAGAGGGTGGGGCAGTAACTGGAGCTGGAAGAATAGCTGGAGGAACCAGTGGATCACGTGGGGCCTGATAGGTCTGAGATGATGCACCCATCCTAGCTTTGGGGCAATCTCTGATCACGTGGCGAGGGTCACCGCACCCAAAACAACCCCTCAGAGGACATGGCGGCTGTTGCTGACTCTGAACTGGCCTGCTGGAGAGGCCGGTGATAGCACCTCAAGTAGGAGGCACACTAGATACCGGTGGTGCGTAATAAGGCTCCTGAGGTCTAGGAGGAGCTGGAATATCACTGGCTGCTGGAAGAGCTGAATGAACAGGGCGACTCAGAAAACCCCTACCATAACGTGCTGCAGGTGCATGAACTATTGAGTACTGGCCAGTCTCTCGAGACCTCTTGGCCTCTCTCTCCTATCTGTCCCGGGCCAATATACTTTCAATCCTCCGGGCAATACTCACTGCCTGCTGGTAAGTGATATCTGTCTCCAACTCTCTGCCATACTGGTCCGAATACGGGGGTGCAGTCCCTCAATAAAGCGTCGAAACCTATCCCCGATCGTGGCAACTAAGGTCGGTGCATGACGAGCCAAGTCATTGAAATGGACTGCATACTCCGACACACTCATAGTACCCTGACATAACTACTCAAACTCTGCACGCCAAGCATCCCTGAGGCTCTGGGGAACAAACTCAAGCAAAAACATCTCTGCAAACAGAGTCCAAGTAAGTGAAGTTGCCTCCTCTGGACTATTCAACTCATAGGCACGCCACCACTGATAAGTCGCTCCCCTCAACTGGAAAGCGATAAAAGAAACCCCACTCGTCTCCACAATACCCATAGTGCGGAGAATGGAATGACATTCCTCAAGGAAACCCATAGTGTCATCTGAAGCTACGCCTCTGAAAATAGGTGGGTGGTACTTCTTGTACCTCTCAAGTATGAGCTGCTCTCCTTCAAAAGCAGCTACCCTGGCATCATGCTGAGCTGGAGTCGCTGGGGGCATAGGAATATACTCTAGAACCTGCCCAACATGGACCCTCCGCTCAGGAGTACGAGCTGCGGGAGTTTGTGCCCCTCCCCCGGCCTGAGATGTGGCTGGAGCTATCAAGAGCAGTCCCGCCTGAGATAGAGTGCTGAAGGCGCTCATGAACTGGCCAAAGTCTCCTGGAGGGATGGAGTAATAGTAGGGACCTCCTGTGCCCCTCCGACTGTAGCTGCTGGAGGCTCCTCTGTCTCTGCTCTCGCCGGTGCTCGGGTTGCGTCGCATGCTCGTCCTCTACCCCTGCCCCTGCCTCTGGCGGCTCTGCTGGGGGCTCGGGTTCCTGATCGTTAGTACGTCCGGTACGGGTCCTCACCATCTGTGAGAAGAATAGAATAGGGTTTTAGAATTTCGATGTGAATACCTAGCATGACAAGGAATTCCAAAGAATGTGATTGTTCTTAACAGTTACATAGCCTCCCAAAGATAGGTACAGACGTCTCCGCACCGATCCATGAGACTCTGATAAACTGGCTTGTGACTTGTGACTCCTATGAACCTAGACGCTCTGATACCAACTTATCACGACCCAATTTACCCTCTAATGGTATTATGACAAAACCTAGTCTCTGTGACTAGGTAATCCTAAGTTTGCGGAAGAAATTAAATAAAACCCATGAAATAAAGACAGAATAAAGTAAATCTATCAAATAAAATACTACCACTCGGCATATACAAACACAATTCCCAAAACCCGAAATGTCACTTCTAAGCCACAAGCTCTATATCAAAATAGCTCTATACAACGAAAAGGAAAATACATAAAAAGTATATCTAAATCTGGAATGGAAGGAGACTCGAAGGACTCTGCGGACGCGGCAAAATTACCTCGCGGTCTCCTTGTAGCAGCAACAACGACCCTATCACGACCCAAACTGGAGGATCGTGACTAGCACCCGGGCCATATTTGCCGAGCACCAACATACATTTTATCTAGTCTTCTTTATTATCTTTAGGGGATAACAAGAACAATAAAATGGTAGATATGGATCATGAACATACATCACATGGGATGACTAGATTGCTAAGAAACTACATAAAAGGTACGAGCTACAACGCTTGCCATGAAAGACTATACAACAAAAATTAGCCAGCAAGGTGTACCAAACTATACATGAGTTGACACCTGTTTATGAGCCTCTAAAATAGCGTAAGTAATGCAACATATCCGGAACAGGGCCCCGACATACCCATAATATCTATAACAAAAATGCATACCAAGACCACGGCAAGTCCGGAGAAGGGATCTCGCCTATAATCACTGAACTAGAAAGCCTATTGTGGTGGGGGAGCTGTGTCTACCTGTCTATCAGGACCTGCAGCACGACATGCAGCGTACACAAATAAAAGAATGTCAGTACGAATAAAGTACTGAGTAAGTAAGGCAGGAGAGCATAAATAAGAACAATAATGGAAAGAGCGATGTAGGAGATACAACCTGTAGCATCTGAGTGCTTCTAAGAGACAGTAACATGAAATGCATGATACATATATATACATAATCTTTTAAAATATCCGCCTCTATGGGAATCATCATCATCATAGAACATTCGCCTCTGTGGGCATCATCATCATCATATCATACCCGGCCTCAAAGAGAACTCGGTAAACCCAACTGATCAGTGGTTGCACTTTAGGTGCCATACCCGGCCGACTATAGCGCAACTCGGTAGAGTAAAATAGCTACATATATATGTAATGCATGTAGGACTCATTGGAATCATATTCTGAACCTTTCGGAGAGACGTAAGGTCGATATTCTCCGTACATGTTATTAGGATTAACTCTTCATCAAGAATCTTATAATAATCAGGAAGTACCAAAATCAATTGTTCCATAAGAATAAGAGAAGCAACCTCAAAATCAATTGTTCCATAAGAAGGGAAACAATGTAAGTACTGCTAGCTTCTAAGAGTAGAGTATCTTTGGAAGCTCGTTCATTGCATTATGTACAATTGGATTCATGCAAAAGAAAGAAAGGAATAGCCTCACATACCTTGTATATACTTCTCCAACCTCAAGCTACGCAAATGTCACAACTCTTTAATCTACAATAAGAGAAACGACACTATCGTTATCGTTTAAGCGTCATAACTATTATGTATCGACCACAACCTATTTTACGATGAAACGGACAGCACCTCCCCTATATATATGACTTCACACAAGTCAAAACAATCACCAAAAAGCCCAAACAACATTAATAATAATCATATTGAGACTCCCAAAACAGTCCACACACAACCTAATCACTTCATACATAAGATGACCACCGTAGTCGTGTCAAACGACCCGGAAATGTTACAACGAACGACCAGCTCACAACCCTACATCTATATGGTGTTTCTCCACACCCTTCCTCCTCCAAAACTCCAGCAAACAATATTAAAACACGCAGCCATACTACAATACAAAACAGTCCGCTACAAGTCAAATAACTCAAACTCACGGCTTCCGATCACCGTCCCGTGAGTTCTAACTATTAGGGAACACATTTATCAACCTTCCTTGATATTTAAGCACTTAAATACAGATATTAGACGTTTCTTAACTATGAAGTAACTTCCAAAACTCTAACTACAAATAAAAAGAAGAGGCGGTATAATGACACTTACATCGTAGGGATCGTTTTGATGTTATTGCTTCTCGATTTCATGCCCGGGATGATAGTCTTCTTTTAAACCCTAGTAGATAGCTTGAGGTTATGTTTATGGGTGTTATATGGTCGTTTTATGCTGAAATATGAAGAGAAATACGACCTAAGACACATATATATCTATTTCGGAAAAAGTCAAAGAGGTGCTAGCTTGGCACCCTAGGATTGGTCCATCTTCCGACGCTTATATCTTTTTATCCCGATGTCGTAAGAACGAACGGTTAAGAGAGTTGGAAACTACATTCCAAGAAATTCAATGTGGTATATAATATGTCCCAATATGATCTTATATAACACATGAAATCTATTTCTCAAAATTCTCTAGTGATCCACCTACTTTTCATATATGATGTTTGCGCAGTCTCGCGAAACTGAATATATCTCTCTACTCCTATGTCGTATTGATGAACGATTTAATGTATTGGAAACTAGACTTGTAGATCTTAAATTTTGTAGGTAGACCATCCCCTAATTATAAGTATATTGGGAGAAAAGTACAGCTACATTCGACCTAAGTTTCAACAAATGTATGAATGTAACTTGTGAAGACCTATTCCAACTTCTGTTCCAAAAATTGCTTGACTTCAAAACGTAGCACACGACTATCATATGAAAAAATTTACTCATAACATAACCTCCTTATAATTTAATTAACCATAGTCTCACCCTAAAGTACATGTTATAACATTCCAAACTCGTCGACTTTTGACGAAACTTATTCTCTTTAGTTGGTTTAGCTTCTAAGCTTTCCAACCCTCTTGGTACTCGTTATTCATGATCTTAAATATTTGTAACCTCCAACGTAACATGATTAACTTACTTTATATTGCATCAAATAGAATTTTATTTCTGAGCTTACATCAATTAACTTACGATGTACTCTCACGTACAAAAACATGGGGTGTAACAGACCCCTAGCCACGAAACTGAGTACTGGTACCTGCATCTGCACACGGAAAACATGTCCAGGAAAGGGCATGAGTACACCACAATTGGTACGCAGTAAGTGCCAAGCCTAACCCTAGTCAATTAGTGACGAGGTCAGGTTGAGGCTCTATTGGATTTTATAAGTAAATAGTTTAAAATAGTACAGGGGGATATAAATTCTAAAGTAGACAGTAAAAATGAATAATCCGAAAATAAAATAGCAACAGAGAGCCCTTGACTCAGCACAACGTATCACACAGTGGAATCTCCCGGGATACATCTCGTAGTTCCAAATGTAAAGATGCAGTACAGGGGGAAAGCTCCCGGAATACGTCTGTAGTCCCAATTTAAATATGCAGTACAGGGGGAAAGCTCCTGAAATACGTCCATGGTCCCAATTTAAATATGCAATGCGAATGAATGTCGGATAATGTTTATTTAAACAGTTCAGGGAAAGTCACATCCAAGAAAATGATAAGGTTAACTAACATGGTGCACATAGTATCAAATAGGGAATTTAGGTAAAACAGGTAGACATGATCCTTCCTAATATAAACTACACAAATAGCACATTAAACAGTAAAATAGGAGTGAAATGATTCCTGGCATGGAAAGGAAAATGGGATTTTAGCAACAATGGCCCGTGTACATAGTCTTCACCTCACGTACACGGCGCCCATACAACAAAAAGTATCAAAACAACCTAAGGGGAGGTCTTCACCACAGAGTTATGCAAGCCACTTACCTCGACTGATCCACTCAACTCAAGACCACGTTCTTGCCACGAGTACCCGACTCCGAATAGCCCAAATCTATTCAATTCAATTGCATAATGTAAATATCACTTTAAGAAATCAATATAGCTAATTAGTTCAAGGCTAATACGCGAAATTAGGAAAATTGTCCAAAAAGTTCCCAGCGCCCACGTCTCAGAATCGGGTAAAAATTATAAATTCCGGACACCCATTCACTCACGAGTCTAACCATACAAGAATTACTCGAATCGATTACCAAAATCTCGATCAAAACTCACAAACTTGGCCTAAGAACTTTATCCAACTTTTCCACCAAAATTTTAAAATTAAAGGATGGATTTAAGTGCATAATTAGGGAAATTAGTCTAAACCAAGTAGGAATCACTTACCCAAATTGCCCAGGTGAAAATCTCTCCAAAAATCGCACTTTCCCGGGCTCTCAAGTTCAAAATATGAAATATAGCTTCAAATGCCGATTTTGGTCTTAACTACACAGTGATCCCGGAAAATACATCGCAGGTTCAAAAACTTAATAAATGAGTTGGGGCCTCACCTGCGGTCATTGGACCGCATCTGGGGTCCCGCACCTGCGACCCTGGCTGACCTTGTCCAAAACCGCACATGCGAAGCCCATAACCACACATACGTGTCTGCACCTGCGGCTCCCCTTTCGCAGGTGCGAAACACCAGAACTAACAATGATTCACCTGGTTTTCTAAGTCCAAATTCATCCCGTTGAGCATCCGAAACATCCCCGAGGCCTTCGGGACCTCAAACAAACTTACAAACCAGTCCTAATACCTTATCCAAACTTAGTCGAGCCTTCAAAACACATAACATAACATCAAAATCACCAATTATACATGGATTCAAGCCTAAGAACTTATGAAATTTCCAAAATCCACAACCATGTCGAAACACGTCAAATCTAGTCCGAATGACCTCAAATGTTACACACAGGCCATAAATGACACAAAGGACCTACAACCACTCTCAAAATTCTATTCCGATCCTGATATCAAAATTTCACCTATCGGCCGAAATCGCCGAAATTCTAACTTTCACCAATTCAAGCCTAAATCTACTACATAACTCGAAAATATATTTCGGACACGCTCCTAACCCCAAAATCACTCAACGGAGATAAAGGAGTCGACAGAATTCCATTCCGGGTCTGTTTTCACACAGATTTAACTATGGTCCGGTTTCTAAAGCTTAAACTCATATATAGGGACTTTTTGTCCCAAAACTCTCCGAAATTCACAACTAAACATTCTGAAAAGTCCCAAAAGAAGAAATAGACATGGGTAAAATGGTTATTAGGGTATCGGGATGGTAACTCTCAAAACGACCAACCGAATCGTTATAAAATTAGAAACGTACAACTCCTGAGTTGATTAGATATCGAGGGCACCGCCAATTTTGAAAGGGATGGATTCAATGAAGTTTGTACGACATTTGTTTCCTCCAAGTGCGGCTCCGAAGCCCATTCCAAAGAAATTTTGTATGCCAGAAATCCCTAAGTACAATGGGACCACAGTTCGCAACGAGCAAGTCGCCTCCTATATATGCGTCATCAAAGGAAACGATTTGGAAGATGTTGAGATCGAGTATGTTTTATTGAATAAGTTTGGAGAAACTCTATCGAAGGGAGCAATGATTTGGTACCATAATCTACTGCCAAATTACATCGTCTCATTCGCCATGCTTGCGAATTTTTTCGTAAAGGCACATGCCAGGGAAATAAAGGCTGCGACAAGGAAATCATATATTTTCAAAGTAAAACAGAAGGATAACAAAATTCTTAGGAAGTTCGTGTCTCGGTTACAAATGGAACGCATGGATTTGCCACCGGTCACGGATGATTGGGTTATTCAAGCCTTTACTTTGGTGTTGGTCTGTATCACGGCTGATTTGGTTGTATTTGGTCAATTGTTTTAATTGTTTTGGAGGGTAATAGGGAATATTGCATGTAATATGTTGGTCAGCTAGACAGTGTTGAAGAAATTAAAGTGGCTCTACCAGCTAAATTTAAGATGTTAGTTTTCCAGCCTGAAAGTTTTGTTCTCATGTTATCAAAATTGTGTTGGTAGTCCTTGTGATTAGGATTATCATCAACTATTGGGAATCCTAGATATTTACCAAAGGATTTATAACTTTTGATGCCTAGGTAAGAGGAGATATTAGTAGTGGTGGTGGTACTGCAGTTCTTTAAAAAATTATTCTTGACTTCTTATAATTAATAAATTGCCCCGAAATTTCACAAAAATGGTTAAGAGCCAACAAAATAGTGGATCATGTTTTGGTATTTTCTTTTCCAATTAGGACAAGGTCATCCGCGAGGAATAAGTGTGACTAGGGATGACAGTTATAATAAATGTTGATAGAATCTCATTTCTTTATGTCGACTTGGTGGTTAATGTATCTTGATAGCATTTTCATACATAAGATAAATATTTAAGGGGACATGGGGTTCTCTTGCCCAATTCCCCAACTTGGATTAAAGAATTTAGCTTTAGTTCCATTCACTAGAACTGTCGTAGATGAAGTAGTTGTACAATACATGATTAATTGGGAGAATTTGGTAGGAGAAGTAAAGTATATAAGAGTTCTACGGATGAAAGACCACTCTAATTTTTCAAATGCTTTTTTCTAAATCAATTTTGATTAACATATTACCAGTCTTTCCTTTATATTTTTTTGAACTGATGGGTAAGTTCTTGGATAAGAATGACATTGTCACTAGCCCTTCTATTTTTGATAAAGCTAGATTGGGTAGGATTGATAAGTTTATCGAGGAAGGGTTTGAGACTATTGAATATTATTTTTGTTACTATTTTGTAGATGGTATTGCATAAGCTTATAAGGCAAAAAATTTTGAGGTTATTGGAATTGGGAAGTTAAGAATTAAGAATATATAAGTAGAATTAATTTTAGGAGGATTTGTGCTTTCCTTAAAAACTTTATGACAAAAATTACTCGAATACTTCCCTATAATATTCTAATATTTTTTATAAGAAAAAAAGTGTTCAATCCATCAGGTCCTTGGGATTTAAAGGGTTTAAAGGAGTGAATATCTGAATTTATTTCATTATCTAGCGATGGTTTGTCTAAATCTAAAAGGTTGATATTTTCAAAGCTATATGGGCTTTGTTTTATGCTAGGCCAATTAGTAGCCTCATGATTGGTAGTGAAAATAAAGATAAAATGGGAAAGTGTATGATCTAATATATCTTTTTGGTTATCGATCCATGTTCCTTCATTATTTTTAAAGAAACTAATGTGGTTTTGCCTTTTTCTATTGGAAGCAGAAATATAAAAAAATCTTATATAGGCATCACCCTCATTAAGCCAATTTATCGGGGACCTAAGTTTCCAGTAGTCCTCTTTCATTTTTAAGATATTGTTATAGTCCTTAATGAGATTCCTCTAGATATTGTAGAAAAAAACTTTGGCTATAGTGGGAGAAGTTTTGGATCCCTTTTAGACAAGCCAATATCCTTTGCTTACTTCTAAAAATGCTTACAAAAGTAGTTTTCCCCCATACTTTAATATTTTCTGTGAAGGATTTTGTAGCTTTCATTAACTCCTTATTATTCCAATTGGTAGCTACTATGTTAACGAAATCAGGGCGAGTGTGCCAATATTTTCCAATCTAAAAGGCTTGTGAGTGTAATTATGACCATTGTTAAGCTTTACTAAAATAGGATTATGATCCGAGTATTTTTTGGGAGATGGGTAATTTTGAAATTAGGGAAGATATTTAACCATTCCTCATTAGCTAAAATACGGTCTAATCTTTCCATTATTAACCCTTTTTTTTCTACGATTGAACCATGTAAACTTACAACCTTTAAATCGTAGGTCGATAAGGTTGCAATTATTAATATATTTCCATGTTTTGGAGGACCTAGACGATTTCATAGGTCTTCTTCCTAATTTTTCATTACTACTCACAATGTCATTAAAATCACCTCCCATCATTCAGAGTCCATTGTAGTTGGTAGATAAGGAATTAAGATTTTCCCACATAATATCTCTATTATGACACTTTGTGCTAGTATAAATTTCTGTAAAAACCCATTGATATTTGAATGGGCGTATCTCAATAAGGGCATGAATTTCCCGACCTCTCCTAGCAAAGTGTTGGACAATGATAATGTTATGGTTGTAGAGGATAACCATGCCACTGATTGTCCTTCTGCTGGTACCTCTAGTAGTTTAAACAAGTTGAGCTCCTTGAGTAATGGTACATGCACCATCATCCTAGTTTCTAGAAGTGCAATCATGCATGGCTTATGGGTTTCAATTAGTTCCCTAAAGTTCCTAAGAAAGTCATCATTGTTTGCTCCCCTAACATTACTGAAAAATGATTGTGGCAGCTTTATTCATTTGTAAGGTTTGTTATTGGTTGGTATTTGTTTTTATTTCCATAGTGTTGTGGTTCCTCCTCCTTGATGGAACAACTATCACTACTTGCTTCCCCCAACGTTGGATCTTGTGGTGGTCGAATGTGCAATGACAATTTGTACATTTTGCTAGGGCAACTGAAAATGTACTTTTTTCTCCACAGTTCCGGGAAGAGCAGTATTTTTACTTTGTTTAGGCTTGAAAATTCCACGCTCGGTTCCATACCTTGTTGTGGGGGTTCTTCTTCTTCCCCTACTGGATGTTGTACATGATTAAAGTTTGGTCCTTGTACATTGGCTTGGTGATTGGGTTCCAAGTTGACTAGATTTTGGTTTGGTGGATTGACTTGTTCTTGATTTACATGGTGGTTCCAGTACATGAAGATAGGATTTAGATTCATATTCTCCTCCGATGGAAAGAAATAAAGGTTCATTGGTAGGTTTATGTGTTGGTTTGGAGTTTGTGGTAGGCTCCACTGTTCTTGCATTACATGAATTAAAGTGCGGTGCATGTTGGGTGCTAGAGGATGAAGGATGTTGTTGATCCAAACTTGGTTTGTGTAGTTGCTCATGGAAAGGTGCATCCCTTCCGAGATTATTTGGTTTAGGTATCATGTGTTTTGTATTATTATCACAATTCCTTGCCTATTGATTTAGATCTTGAAGGCGATAGCATGACCCAGTAGGCCCGCTTCTAGCCAAGAGTTTGGTTGGTAGTTTAGTGGTTAGGGGGGGGGTAGGGGGGACGTGAAGAAGAGAGGCCGATTGGGGAAGTAGGGTGGCAATGGTGGCATGTTTATGTTCCTTTAATAGAGATGGACATGAACTATCCTGAACCTCCTCCTTGCCGTGAATGGTAGTCTTGGCATCTTTCTCTTTAGTAGAGTTTTTTTATAGTGTTGTTATCCTTAGTAGTAGTATTAGATAGTGGAGTCGAAGTAGGGTTAATTATTTATATTGCAGTATCATTCTGCTCGGAGATTTATTGGGATGGCGTGTAGGTTTTAATAAGATTTTGGGAAGATTTGTTTGATGCCCCATGTTGTATATTTTCTTCCATTTTCCAGTCAGCGTTTGCATGCAAGGGCAAGTCGTTTTTGGCCATATTAGGATCAGAAGGGGGGTATATTGTAATTAGGTTGCTTATTGGCAGTTTGTGTATAAAAATTAACTAATTTAATATTATTAAAAGTAATAGGATAATTGAGACTTTTGTCTTTGTTCGAATTTTATTTCAATGATTCGGGCGGAATTTCCAACGCCCCCTGCCTCCTCCACGTGTGAGGAGATGGAATGGGAGGTATTGTTATCCGTTTGCGTGCATTGATCGGAATAGTTTATGTCCGGTTTTTGTGTGGAGGTATTTTCACAAACTATGGGTAATGTTTCTAGAATGGCAAAGTGGTTGATGGATTGAAGAACTTGCTTGGAAGGGGAATTAACACAATTTCTAGTAGATTACCTGACTCTATTGTCAGGATTGGAAGACGCTAAAGACTCCTTTTTCAACATATCTAAGCTTTTGAGTGTTAATAAATATACCCGTGTCAGCATCAAAAAATTTTATATTTATACCTGGAGATACTGCGTTGGATGGTGAATTGGTTCGTGTACTGGTAGTCTTATGTTTGGAGAATGAGACTGTTATCCAATCTCCTTGAGCAATATTCCGTGTACTTGTGTCTTGAATTTCCTGTAACTTACTGGAAATAATAGGTTGCTAATTGAAATTGGTACTTGACTTGGCTATAACCTAATCTAACACAATTCTTGCATAAAATATTTTCTCCATCATAGTGAATTTGTTATTTATAATTGCCAATATAAACAAATGGTTTAACTGGCATATCAATAGGGACTTCCACACACAACCTTGCATAACTTTCTCTTAGACTTGATGATGTGCATGCATCAACTCTAAGTAGAATTCCAATTTTATTGCCAATTTTTGTAGTATGGTAGAATCATAAAATTTCGTTGGAAGCTGAGGCAGACGAATCCATACCGCTGATAATAATTGCTCGGCTTCACTGGCTACAAATAGAGGTTCTCATTTTTGCATTGATAAAGAGAATCCATTTATGAACCAAGGACCATTGTTCAATACCTTTGACATATTTTCTTCCTTATTGAACTAAAAAACAAAATAATCTGCTCCAAGGTCCATGAGAATGAACTTTTCAGTGGTTAATTGATGTATTTTTTCTCTTAAGATATTGGTGTAGGATACGTATTCCCATGAGCTTAATAATGAGGGAAACTTTCCAAGGCTGGTAATTCTTTTGAGGTCATCTGCTGATAGAGTAACTCTTAGATTTTCTATTGATATTGTTTAATTCTTGTGTACCCATGCTTGACCTGTCTAAATCATGCATAGGGGAATCGAGTATCATGGAGTGTAAGGTTCTTTTAGATGCATGGGAACGTGGGAGATATGGTTTTCAGTTGAGACTAACAATAGTATTTCTTATAAGGATGGGGTAGAAGGTTGGAGTGTATTGGATGAAGTATTAGGTTGGGTTTGTGAATTATTACCTGGGTGTGTCAGGCGGCTTAGGGGGGATTTTGAGGGGTTAATTGATGGAGAGCGGGAGGTTGGTCATGAGTGCTAAAGATTGAATATGGTGAAGAGTAGAGAAAAGACATACCTTCTCTCTATCTCAAATTAAATTGGAAGAATATAATTGAAAAACTACTAGGAGCATCGAACGGTTTCCTTTGTTGCAAGTGAATTTCAAATCCTCTAAAGTTAACTGCTCAGAATTCAGAATGTATATGTAATAAGAAATCTAGAAATTAAATAAGAAAAAAAACATACTAGTAAAAGTCAAATTATATTTATAGTGTCAAATTATCCTATAATTTAAATCCTCTAAATTAGCCCTAATTAATTGGTTTCTAATAAATTTCCAAAATCAACGGAATCAACTTTAAGTTGGGCAAACCTCAATTTTCATCTCAATGTATGCCTATTTGGCTCAACTTCTCCAAAGTCTAAATAAGTGCTTATTTCCAAAGTTAAAGTGCTTGGCCAAAATTTTAAAGGGAAAAAATATATATTGTTGAGTAGAAGCAAAAGTAGTTTAGGAGAAGTAGAAAAAATAAGCTACTCTATAGAAACACTTTTTAAAAATCACTTTTGAGAAAAATACATTTAGAAACACTATTTAAAAGTGTGACGAAATACTAATTGCTACTAAAAAGAGCTTTTCAAATTAATTAACCAAACACAAATTGTTTGTCAAAACACAATTAAAGAAAAACACTTATCAAAATAGCTAATTTTTGAAGCTTGATAAACATGTTATTATACTCCCTCAGTTTCAATCTATGTAAACTTATTTGACTAGGCACGAAATTTAACAAATAAGAGAAGACTTTTGGACTTGTAGTGTAAAATGATGCATATATATTTGTGTGGCTGTAAATTATTATCTAATGTTAAATTATTTCTAAATATAGGAAGAGATCATTCTTTTTGGCACAGACTAAAAAGGAAATATGTTTGGGGGACCAATATTTTTGGCGCTATTTCTGCGTTTTTAGTTTTTACATTTGCATGTATGCAATATTAAAAATAGGAAAAAAGATGTAGCCACTTAAACTTGCACATAATTTTCACCTCGGTAAATAAACTTTAATCATTCTCATTTAAGCACCTTTATGTGTATGTTTTGATAACTAATAAACTTTCATGCAAGTCAGAACATAGCGCGTGCTACAAATTCACGAAACGTGGCAATCCAGTCAGCAAGAGATCAATTAACACCATACACGTGGAAAGTGCGAAAACACACACCCCACCGACTATTTCCCCCTCTTTTTGACAAGAGACAAAATGCAACATATGAAAATCCAAAGAATGATATCCAGCAAAACAAAAAGAAAAGAAAAAAAAATTGACAACAGTTGCCAATAGTGATAGGAGATGATAACAATGGCTTGTTAGTAGAATAGTGATGTTTCCCCATTTTTCACGAAGTTCCAACCAAGAGTAGATGATGTATTAAGTTGAAAACGTGAATTCGGTTCTCCTTTTTTTTCTTCATTAGTTGAATATTCTCTTCTTCCCAGGTCACGTTTTTCTCTTTCATTTTTAAGGCATAAAAACTTGAGTGCTGACGAAAGAGGAAAAGAAGCCACATTTTAACCAAGGTCAATATATAATCTAACTTGACAGTGAAGTCAATTGTTTAGAACAATTGCCCCCTACCCCTCTCTCTTCCCCTCCTAGTATAGATTGGAAGGCCACGTTACTTGAGAACTGTCACGACCAATTTTCCCTCTCCGAAAGACAGCGTGACGACACTTAGTCACTGCGACTAGGTAAGTCTATTAGCATTGAAATAACAGAAATAAAGACAATAAAGGAACAACTAAGCTTCGATAATGACTATATAAAGGTAAAATGCCGGTCGGCATATACAAGTAAGACCAATACGCGATTATACACAATACTTCCCAAACCCCAAAATCACGAGTCACAAGCTCTACGAGTAACTATCTATTGTCTGCTATACATAGAGTCTAAAGTAAATAAGGAGGTAAAACAGAGTAAGGTAGAGGAGGACTCCGAGGATCTGCGGACGCATGCAGATATACCTTGAAGTCTTTGGGGGAGTGGAGGGGGGATGTTGTGGCTCCACTAATACTGAGGTAGGCGAGAGGTACCTGGATCTGCACACGAAAACATGTGTAGGAAAGGCGTGAGTAAACCATAATGGTATCCAGTAAGGTCCAAGCCTAACATCGGTCGAGTAGTGACGAGATAAGGGTCAGGTCCTCACTGGTATAAATATAACGAAATAAGAAAGAAAGACATATTACAGTAAAATAAATACGAAAATCTAACAGGAATAGAATTCAATGGAAGCAAACAACTCAGAACACGGTAATAGAAACATGGGATCTTCCGGTATACCGTTCCGTAGTCCCATACGTAAATATGCTGGGGGATCTCCCGAAATACCGTTCCCTAGTCCAAAAGTAAATATGCAGCGTTGCTGGGGGATCTCTTGGAATACCGTTATGTAGTCCAAAAATAAATATGCAGTATAGGGGGATCTCCCAGAATACCGTTCCGTAGTCCCAAAGTAAATATGCAGCTCAACCAATATAAATAACAGTTACACCAAGGAAACCTACAGCTTAGACTAAGTTCACATCAAATAGTCAGGAAATCTTACTAAACATGCTGCACATAGTTCAAATGGACAGTTAAAACACGTAGGCGTGCTTTTCTAATCTAAACAAGGTAGGTACATAAGCTAGTGTATTGAAAACAAGAGAAAAAAATAGGTTATGATTTAGTGAAAAACATAGCTTTGCAATGAATAGGCCGTGTACGTACTCGTCACCTCACTTACACGGCGCTCATATATCAAACAGTACCAAATCCTAAGGGGAGTTCCCCCACACAAGGTTAGGCAAGCGACTTACCTCAAACAAAGCTCATCAATCTGTAATAATGCTCTTTCCATGAATATCCGGCTCCGGATGGCAAATCTAGCCAAATCGATTAAATGACGTAAATATAACTACAAGTAACTAATCTAGCTAATGAAATCAAAGTTAAGGCTAAAAAATAGAAAAATGCCCGAAAAGCCTACCCAGGCCCACCTCTCGGAATCGGGTAAAAGTCACAAATTATGAACACACATTCACTCACACGTCTAACCATACCAAATTCACTCATATCCGATACCACAATCTCGATCAATATCCCAAAATTCGGCCTAGGAACTTTTCTCAATTTTCCCCAATTTTCACCCCAAATCCGAATATAAATGATGAAATCAAGCATAGATTAGTGGGATTTAATCATAAAGGAGTTAGGAATCATTATCCAATAACTTACTCCGAAAATCTCTCCAAATGTCGCCTTTTAACGAGCTCTCAATCAAATTTTGTGATATGAACTCAAACCCTCATTTTAGAACTTTAAATTTTACCCAAGAATGCCCTTCTTCGCGAACGCGGTCAAAGCCTCACGTTCGCGAAGCATAAAAATCAACTGCTTAAATTTCCTCTTTCGCGAACGCGAGTACCCTCTCGCGGACGCGTAGCTTCACCTGCCAAACACTTCGCGAACGCGTTGTCCTCTACGCGAATGCGTAGAAGAAATCCTTGGGGTCCAAAGGTTCCATATTCCCTCTTCGCAAACACGTACAACTCCTCGCGTTCGCGATGCTTCCACTAGCCACACCTTCGCGAACACGAAGAACGATTCTCTCCAATAAAAACACTAGAAAATCTGCTATCTTTCCAAAGTCAAAAATGATACGTTAACCAATTGAAACTCACCCGAGGCCCCCGGTACCTCAAACAAACATACCAACCAATCCTAAAACACCATACAAACTTAGTCGAGCCCTCAAATCACACCAAACAATGTTAAAATCACAAATCACCCTCCAATCCAAACTTTAAGAACATGAAACTTCAAAATTCTACAACCTATGTCGAAACCAACAAAACCAAGTCCGATTGTCCCCAAATTTTTCACACAAGTAACATTCAAAGCTATGGACCTGCTCCAACTGCCGAAATCGGATTCTGACCCCGATATCAAAAATTACACTACTAGTCCAAAACTCCAAAAATTCGACTTTCGCCATTTCAAGCCTAAATGAGTTACGGGCCCCCAAAACATAATCCGGACACGCGCCTAAGCCCAAAATCTCCCAACGGATCTCACAGAATCTACGGAATTCCATTTTTGAACTGTCTTCACACAGTTCTAACTACTGTCCAAATTCTAAGACTTCAGCTCTCATTTAGGGACTAACTTTCCCAAAAGACTCTGAAACTCAAAACGAATCTTCCTGGCAAGTCACAATAGCAGAAATAGATACGGGGGACGCAGTTAATGGGGGATCGGGGCTCTAACTCTCAAAATGATCGGCTGGGTTGTTACATCATCCTTCTCTTAAAACAATCATTCATCCTCGAATGAGTATAAAGACATACCTGAAATGGTGAATAGATGAGGATAACGGTTGCGCATATCTTGTTCGGTCTCCCAGGTCGCATCCTCGACCGGCTGACCCCGTAACTAAAACTTCACTGATGCAATGTTCTTTGACCTCAGCTTTCGAACATGCCTGTCTACAATAGCAATTGGCTCCTCAACATGGGATAGATCCTTGTCCAACTGGATTGATTTGAAATCCAACACGTGAGATGGATCGTCGTGATACTTCCGAAGCATCGAAGCATGAAATACCGGATGGACTCATGCTAGGATGGGAGGTAAGGCACGCTAAAAAACAACCTCCCAAACACGTCGCAACACCTCAAAAGGACCAATAAACCTTGGGCTCAGCTTGACCTTTTTTTCGAACCTCATAACGCCCCATAGGCGACACCCGAAGCAAGACCCGCTCTCCAACCATGAATGCATAATCGCGAACATTCTGGTTCTCATAACTCTTCTGTCTGGACTGGGTTGTGCGAAGTCTTTCTAGAATAACCTTCACCTTATCCAGGGCATCCTAGACCAAATCTATACCCAACAATTGGGCCTCGCCCGACTCAAACCAACCCACTGGGGATCGGCACCGCCTACCATACAGATCCTCATACGGTGCCATCTGAATGCTGGACTGATTACTGGAAAACTCTGCAAGTGGCAAGAACTGGTCCCACGACCCTCCAAACATCATCACACAAGCACAGAGCATATCCTCCAGAATCTGAATCGTGTGCTTCGACTTCCCATCGTGTAAGGGTGAAAAGTTGTGCTCAGCACCACCCTAGTAACCAACTCCTGTTGTACGGCTCTCCAGAACCGTGATGTAAATTGTGTACCTTTTGTCTTAAATGATGGAAATTGGGACACCATGAAGGCGGACAATCTCCCTTATGTAAATCTCAGCCAACATATCTGAAGAATAAGTAGTCATCACTGGGATGAAATGAGCTGACTTGGTCACTCGATCCACAATCACCCAAATAGCATCGAACTTCCTCGAAGCTCGTAGCATTCCAACTACGAAATCCATGGTGATCAACTCCCACTTCCACTCTAGGATTTTTAACCTCTGAAGAAAGACACACGATCTCTGATGCTCATACTTAACCTGCTGACAGTTGAGACACTTGGCCACAAACCCAACTATATCTTTCTTCATCCTGCTCCACCAATAGTGTTGTCCCAAATTCTGGTACATCTTCGCGGCACTCGGATGGACTGAATACCGCGAGTTGTGGGCCTCCTCGAGAATCAACTTCTGAAACCCATCCACATTGGGCACATATATCCGGCCCTACATCCTCATCACGCCCTCATCAACATTAGTCAAATTTGTAACATCACCTTGCTGAACCCTATCTTGAAGGACTAAAAGATGGGGGTCATCATACTGACGCTCTCTGATACGGTCATAAAGAGAAGATCGAGAGACCATGCAAGCCAATACTCAGCTCGGCTCCGAAATATCCAGTCTCACAAACTGGCTGGCTAAAGCCTGCACCTCTAATGCTAAGGGTCTTTTTGTTTTTTGAAGATACACCAAACTCCCCAAACTCTCCGTCCGACAAGTCAAGGTGTTGGCCACTGCATTGGCCTTCCCCGGGTGGTACAATATAGTGATGTCATAATCCTTAAGTTTCTTCAACCACCTCTGCGGATGAAAATTAAGATCCTTTTGCTTGAACAATTGCTGCAAACTTCGGTGATCACTGTAGATCTCACAAGGAACACTGTACAAATAATGGCGCGAGATCTTCAAGTCGGGAACAATAGCTTCTAACTCAAGATAGTGGACATGATAATTCTTCTCATGTTCCTTCAACTATCTGGATGCGTAGGCATTCACCCTACTATCCTGCATCAACACCGTACCAAAACAAATCCTCGAGGCATCACAATATACAATGTAAGACCCCAAACCTGTAGGCATTACTAATACTGGGGTTGTAGTCAATGTTGTCTTGAGCTTCTGAAAGCTCTCTTCACACTCCTCTATCCACCTGAACGGAACACCCTTCTGGGTTAGCCTGGTCATAGGTGCTGCAATAGATTAAAATCCCTCTACAAAGCAACAGTAATATCCCGCCAAACCAAGGAAACTGCAGATCTCTGTAGCTGATGATGGTCTGGCCAACTCTGCACTTCCTCCACCTTCTTCGGATCTATCTTGATCCCATAGATACTATGTGACCCAAGAATGCCACTAAATAAAGCCAAAACTCACACTTATAAAATTTTGCATACAACCTCTTCTCTCTCAAAGTCTGAAGCACAGTTCTTAGGTGCTCCTCATGATCTTCCCGAGACCGAGAACACACCATAATGTCGTCAATAAAAAAAATAATGAAGGATTCAATATAAGGCCGACAACTACGCATCAAATGCATAAAGGTTGTTTGGGCATTAGTCAGCCCAAAAGACATGACAAGAAACTCATATTCTATCATTTCTACAATGCCTATAAACGAAGTGCTTCGTTTCAAATCAATTATTCGCTGCAATCGCTTCAATCCAAAACTAAGCTACATCGTCTCTAGACTCGGAATTTCACGCCTTGCAAAACCTCAAAGGCGCAATCCAATTACGGGTGGAACTGTGTTGCATTGCACCAAGCTTCCGATAGCAAGAGCCAACCTCTTATAACTGACGTACTTGATAATGCCTCCACCCTTTCCGACCTCTACAAACTGAGTAACGATTTGGATAACCCATCCACTCCTTTATCGCATCAAAGTGGTGGAACGAGCTTTCCTATTAAAAGTTGCTAGGTGAATCGCTAAAGTAGATTAGTTCAATTAGCAAGACCCATCTGTGCATCATTGGAATCAATATTTTGCTTGGCATAGTTGCAGTAGACCATATCTGGTCCTGAAGGCAGTCTTCGAGATATCCGGCTCCTGAATATTCAACTGATGATATCCAGAACGCAAACCAATCTTTGAAGACACCCTGGCACCCTGTAACCGATCAAATAAATCATCAATAAGAGGCAATGGATACTTGTTCTTCATTGTACCTTGTTCATATGACAATAATCAATACACACACGCATATAACCATCCTTTTTCTTCACAAACAAGACCAGAGCACCCCAAGGTGACACACTGGGCCCTAATGAAACCCTTATGAAGCAACTCCTGCAACTTCTCCTTCAACTTATTCAACTTATGAGGAGCCATACGGTAAGGAGGAATAGATATATGGGCTAAGTGCCCGACAACAAATCAATGTCAAAATCAATATCTCTGTCGGGCAACATGCCCGGAAGATCAGCTTGAAACACATCTGGGAAGTCCCTCACTACTCAGACTGACTCAACTATAGGGGTATCAATACTGACATCTCTCACATAGGCCAAATACGCATCACACCCCTTCTCAACCATCGTTGAGCCTTAATAAATGAAATGACCCTATGGAGAGTATACTATAAGGTACTTCTTCACTTTAATCGCGGTAAGCCTGGCATAGTCAGTGTCACGGTCTAAGCGTGACAATTAAGGATAGCATAATGGGCCGACAACCAGTCCATGCCCAAGATAACATCAAAATCTACCATACTGAGCAATAATAAATTTATGGTTGAGAAAGGGTGCGAATCTTATCTTGCGTTTGTGAGGGATGTTAGTAGTGAGACTCCATCTGTTGATTCGGTTCCCGTAGTCCGTGGTTTTCTGGATGTATTTCCTGCAGACCTGCCAGGCATGCCACCTGACAGGGATATTGATTTTGGTATTGACATGGTGCCAGATACTCATCCTATCTCTATTCCACCTTACCGCATGGCACCAGCAGAGTTGAAAGAATTAAAACAGCAGCTTCAAGAACTCTTAGATAAGGGGTTAATTCGGCCTAGTGTATCGCCTTGGGGTGCGCCGGTGTTGTTTGTGAAAAAGAAGGATGGTTCGATGCGCATGTGTATTGACTATAGACA
>ML243296.1:0-12627 GCA_005239495.1 Nicotiana undulata
GGTATTATCGCCTCGGTGAATATTTGCTGAAAGAAGGTTATGTAAGTGATGTTATTTGTCCAGGTATTTTTATAATGAAGATGTCATCCGAATTTGTTATCCTTGTTGCTTATATTAATGACATAAATCTTGTTGGAACTCCAGAAGAGCTCCAAAAGGCAATTGAATATCCTAAGAAAGAATTGAACATTTAGCAGACGGTATCTTTATCCATCAATCTGCTATACAAAAAGGGTCTTAAAATGCTTTTACATGGACAAAGTGCACCCATTGAGTACACAATTGTTTATTCGATCACTTGAAGTGAATAAAGATTTGTTCCGACCTCCAGAAAAGGATGAGGAACTCCTTGGTCCTGAAATACTCTATCTCGGTGTAATTGGTGCACTTATGTATCTTGCTAATGCTAACAAAGGTGGTGCAAATTGTATTGGTTATGAAGATGCAGGTTATTTATCTGATCCCCATAAAGCTTGATCTCAAATAGGGTGTGTGTATACATGTGGAGGTACTTTCATATCATGGCGCTTCACAAAGCAATCTATTACTGCTACTTCTTCAAATCATGCTTAGATAATAGCTATTCATGAAGCAAGTAGGAAATGTGTATGGTTGAGATCAGTGATTCATTTTATTCGAGAAAAGGCCCACAATTTTATACGAAGACAATGATGCATGCATATCCCATTTGAAGGGGGATTAATAAAAGGAGATAGAACGAAGCACATTTCACCAAACGTATTCTACACATATGATCTTCAGAAAAATGGTGACATTGATGTGCAACAAATCCATTCAAGTGACAATCCGGTAGATTTGTTCACTAAATCTTTGCCAACCTCAACTTTTGAGAAGATGGTATACAAGATTGGAATACAGAGACTCAAATATTTGAAACAAGGTTTTCATCAGGGGGAGTGAAATACGCGCTGCACTCTTTTTCCCTTACTAAGTTTTTTCCCATGAGGTTTTTCTTGTAAGGTTTTTAATGAGGCAGCTGGAAATGCGTATTACTAAATATGTGTACTCTTTTTCCTTCAGTAGGATTTTTTTCACTGGGTTTTTCCTAGTAAGGTTTTAACGAGGCACATTATCTTTAATGAACATCCAAGAGGGAGTGTTATGAAACTATTATTTGTGGATGTCCATTTATTACTCCAATATGGATAATCTTCCTAAAGAAGATTATCCATTTAGTACTCTGTTGAAGTTTATCTACAAGCAGCTGATGCAGGCAGGTTGCAAGAAACTCAATAAAATAATTTGCAGCAACTTCTTATTAAACAGTCAGGTTGCAAGCAGCTCATGCAGACAGCTTACCAGCAGCTGAAGAAAAGCCTCGCAGCTGCTTTCTTTCTTCTATAAATAAAAGAGTTTTCAGTTCATTATGTACATCAGCTTGAAGATTGAATAATACATCAATCTCTCTCTCTATACTCGTCTTCAATTTATTTTCTTTAAAGTCATTATTTTATAACAGTTCTCTTGGTTTTCTCTTTTTTTTGAACTCCTTTTCTGCTTTTTCCTTTTTCGTTCCTCCGTCCCTCTTTTCCCCGTATTTTTGTGTTATTTATAGATGTGTGGTTTAATGGTGAATTGAGTGGGGGAAGTGGAGAAGGGATGTGAAGGAGTGGGGGTAAGGCATGAGTGAAGTGGGGAAGTGGAGAAGAGATGTGAAGGAGTGGGGCTGAGGCATGAGTGAAGTGGGGAAGTTGGGTGTTATTATTTTTTGTTAGTATTATATATATATATATATATATATATATATATATATATATATATATGTTTTGAGAGTTAGCGCCCCGATCCCCTAATAATTCCTTCTCCCATGTCTTATTATGTTAATGGATCGAGTCGGAGCGTCGAGTGATGAAAATTGGAGTGTTTTTGGACCTATAGTCCTCTAAGGTGAGCTTCGACCTTAGAAATTAGATCGGAGCGGGAGTTGTGTGAAGACGGATCCGGAAGGGAAATTTGTCAACTCCGTTAGCTCCATTGAGTGATTTTGGGGTTGGGAGTGTGTTCGGAATGTGTTTTTAAGGCCAGACGTAGATTTAGGCTTGAATTGGCGAAAGTTAGAATTTCGGTGATTTCGGCTGATAGGTGAGATTTTGATATCGGACTCGGAATAGAATTTCAAAAGCAACAGCAGGTCCGGAATGTCATTTATGACCTGTGTGCAAAATTTGGGGTCATTCGGACGAGTTTAGACATGGTTCGACGTCGGAGGTGAATTCTTGAAAATTCCTGAGTTCTCAGGCTTGAATCTATGCATTTTTGGATATATTGATGTTATGGGACGTGATTTTAAGGCTCGACAAAGTTCAAATGAGGTATTTGGACTAGTTGGTGGTTTTGGTTGAGGTCCCAGGGGCCTCGGGTGTGTTTCGAGTGTTTAAACGGACACTTTTTGGCCAAAGGGCATTACTGTTATTGTTGTTTTTCCACAGCTGTTTACACTTCTCTGTGATCGCAGAAGTAGGCTCGCGATCGCATAGAGCCTTTTGGGGAAGGTACCGAAATCATTCTCCACGATCGCAGAAGGGTATTCACGATCGCAGTGTTGTGGAAATTAAACCTCCGCGATCGCATGTGTCATGTCGCGATCGCATAGTGCTATTGGGGGTTTGGGTAAGGCTGGTGAATTACTCAGTGCGATCGTAAGGCCCCTCCCACGATCGCGAAGCTCAGGGGCGTGAAGGTACACAATCGCATAGGGTTATTTGGGGGGGTTTTTTACTCTCCGCGATCGCAGAGGGTTCTCTGCGATCGCATAGAAGAAATGACTGGGCAGTCTTTTAAAAGTCCAAAATTGTGGGTTTATGTTATTTTCACCATTTTTGGACCTTGAGAGCTCGGGAGAGGCGATTCTTGGAGGCTTTTACATCTGGGCATTTTAGGTAAGTTATTCCTAACCATCATACGTTAATTCCCATGATTCTAGTCTTCTATTCCACCCTTAAATTCGAGAATTTTGAGTTGAAATTGGGAAAAATTGGAAGAAACTTCCTAGACCGATTTTTGGGGATTTGATTGTGTATTTGACCTCCGATTTGAGAGATTTTCATATGGTTAGACTCTTGAGTGAATAAGGGTTCAGAAAATATAAATTTTACCCGATTCCGAGATGTGGGCCCGAGGGGCGTTTTGGTCAAAAAAATTATAATTTCGCGTATTAGTCCCGAATTAATTAGTTACTTTGATTTCTTGAATTTATATTTATATTATACCATCAAATTCAATAGATTTGGGACACCCGGAGTTGGATACTCGTGGCAAGAGAGTGATTAGCGGTTGATTTGCGCAGTTGAGGTAAGTGGCTTGCCTAACTCTGTGTTGGGGAATCTCCCTTAGGCATTTTTAACTGGTTTTGCTATAAAACCCCGTGTACGTGAGGTGATGAGCGCGTGCACGAGATATTTCCATTGAAATTCCATACTTCTTTCTACACAATACCTCATTTTCAACTTTATTATTACTGTTATCGATTTGAACTGCATAATAACTTAAGATTTTATCCTGGTAAATTGATTTCTAACTGATTTTTCAATCGTTACTATTATTTGGAAATGATTTAAGGATTTTACTCCGAGATTTCCAACTGGCTCTTCTTCCTAAAACCCTTAAACTACGCTATTTTGAGATTTTACTTTATATTGCGTATATACATACAGGGATTGCGGGCATAGACCTCAGCCTTTCCCTCATACTGCATTGCATACAGGGATTGCGGGCATAGACTTGAGACTTTTCCTCATACTGCATTGCATACAGGGATTGCGGGCATAGACCTGAGCCTTTACCTCATTCTGCATTGCATACGTAGGGATTGCGGGCAGAGACCTGAACCTTCCCCTCATTTTGCATTGTATACGTAGGGATTGCGGGCAGATACCTGAGCCTTTCTCTCATTCCGCATTGCATACATAGGGATTGCGGGCGGAGACCTGAGCCTTTCCCTCATATTGCATTGCATTGCACCTTTACTTTCTTACAGATCTTTATATATACTGCGTTGATCTGAGCATTTTGTTATACTTTTCTTGCTAGGCTTTACTCATCATTTTTGTTGATTATCACCTGTTTTATTTACTTGCTTACTATATCGGTCATTTTGCAAATCTCAGTACGGCCTCTACCTGACCTCGTCACTACTTGACTGGGGTTAGGCTTGGCACTTACTGAGTACCGAATGTGGAGTACTCACGCCCTTTTGCGCATGTTTTCCCCATGTGCAGATGCAGGTCCTAGTATGCGGTATCTCAGCTAGCCAGCAGCAGCAGTATCAGGAGACTCGAGGTATAATCTGCAACGTCTGCAGATCTCCGAGTCCTCTTCTTATCTTGATGTAGTAGAACTTGTAGATGAAACTATACGGTCTTTTCTTTTCCAGATGTACATATTGCGCCGTAGAGTTAGCTTGTGATTTGTTGTGATATTCCGGGTTCTGGGTAAAGTAAACTTTAATGCCGAACGGCATCGTCTTTATTATGATTTATATCACCTACTGCTATTCTACCTGTTTTATCTTAATTTTGCGTAAGGAATAGGCTTACCTAGTCGTCCAGACTAGGTGCCGTCACGAGACCCAGTCGGAGGGAGAATTGGGTCGTGACAAGTTGGTATCAGAGCGTCTAGGTTCATAAGAGTCACAACATCACAAGCCGGTTTATTAGAGTCTCGCGAATCGGTGTGGAGACGTCCGTATCTATCTTCGAGAGGCTATGTAACTGTTAGGAACAATTGTACTTCTTGGAATCACTTCTCGTGCTTGTTATTGTTACCAAAATACTTAAACTCTATTCTATTCTTGCTTACAGATGATTCGCACTGGCACCGGACGCACCAACGATCAGGCACCCGAGCCTCCAGCCAGAGCCACCAGAGGCAGGGGTCGGGAAAGGGGACGGGCACGCGGTGCAGCCCGAGCACCGGCTAGAGCAGTGACGGAGGATCCCCCAGCAGATGCAGTTGGAGGGGAACCGGAGGTCCTACTATCACTCCAGCCCTCCAGGAAACTTTGGCCCAGTTTATGAGTGCTTTCAGTACTCTGTCTCGGACGGGACTACTTCCGCTAGCCCCAGCTACATCCCAGGTCGGGGGAGGGACACAGACTCCCGCATCCCGTACCCTTGAGTAGAGGGTTCACATGGGGCAGATCCCAGAGTGTATTCATATGCCTCCAACAGCTCCAGTTCAGCCTGTGGCCAGAGCAGCTGCATCTGAGTCTGAGCAGCTCCGTCTTGAGAGGTACAAGAAGTACCATACACCTGAGTTCAGCGGTTTAGCTTCAGATGACGCTTTGTGTTTTCTTGAGGAGTGTCATCGCATCCTTCATACCATGGGTATTGTGGAGGTGAGTGGGTTCTCTTTCACTACTTTTCAGTTGAAAGGAGCAACCTATCAGTTGTGGGGTGCATTTGAGCTTAGTAGTCCGGACGAGGCAGCTCACTTACTTGGGCTCAGTTTTCTAGATATGTTCTTGCTGGAATTTGTCCCTCAGAGTCTCAGGGATGCTTGGCGTGCGAAGTTTGAGAAGCTACGCCAGGGTACTATGACTATGTCAGAGTATGCAGTTCGTTTTAGTGACTTGGCACGACATGCATCAGCCTTGGTATCTACTGTCCGAGAGAGAGTTCGCCATTTTATTGAGGGGCTCCACCCCGGCATTCGTACCAGCATGGCCAGAGAGCTGGAGACAGATATTACTTACCAGCAGGCCATGAGCATTGCTAGGAGGATTAAGAGTATGTTGGCCCGGGACAGGGAGGAGAGAGAGGCCAAGAGGTCTCGAGAGACGGGTCATTTCTCAGGATCTCGTGCACCAGCAACACGCTATAGTAGGGGTTTTGTGAGTCGTCCTGTACATTCAGCTCTTCCAGCAGCCAGTGGTATTCCAGCACCTCCTAGACCTTGGGAGCCTTATTATGCACCACCAGTATCACATGCGCCTCTTGCTCGAGGTGTTATCACCGGCTAGTCCAGCAGTCCAGTTTCGAATCAGCAATAACAGTCACGCCCTCAGAGGGGTTGTTTTGGATGTGGTGACCTTCGTCATATGATCAAGTATTTCCCTAGAGTTAGGAGGGGTGCACCACCAGAGACTTATTAGGTTCCACGTCTGCCACCAGGTCCCCAAGCCATACTTCCATCCCCAACTGCTACCCCACCATCTCAGGCACCTCGAGGTGGAGGTCGGGGAGGACGAGGTCGTCCTAGAGGGGGACATCAGGCCAGATACTATGCCCTTCCAGCTCGATTCGAGGCCATTGCTTCAGACTCGGTTATCACAGGTATTGTCCCCGTTTGTCATAGGGATGCATCAGTATTATTTGATCTAGGTTCCACATATTCATATGTATCATCTTATTTTGCCTCTCATTTAGGGATATCTCGGGATTCTTTGAGTTCCCCCATATATGTTTCTACTCCTGTGGGGGATTCTCTTATTGTGGACCGCATATATCGGTCGTGTTTGATTTCTTTCAGTGGTTTTGAGACCAGGGCAGATTTATTATTACTCAGTATGGTAGATTTCGATGTTATTTTGGGCATGGACTGGTTGTCGCCCCACTATGCTATTCTTGATTGTCACGCCAAGACCGTGACGCTGGATAAGCCTGGATTTTCGAGGTAAGAGTGGAGGGGTTCACTAGAGTATACTCCTCGTCGAGTCATTTCTTTTCTTAAGGCTTAGCGGATGGTTGCAAAGGGGTGTGATGCTTATTTGGCCTATGTGAGAGATGTTAGTTCCAACACTCCTACAGTTGATTCAGTCCCAGTTGTGAGGGATTATCCCGATGTTTTCCAGCTGACCTTCCGGGTATGCCGCCCGACAGAGACATTGACTTTAGCATTGATTTATTGCCTAACACTCAGCCCATTTCCATTCCTCCCTATCGCATGGATCCTTCTGAGTTAAAGGAGTTGAAGGAACAGTTGCATAAGTTGCTTGACAAAGGTTTCATCAGGCCTAGTGTATCTCCTTGGGGTGCCCCGATGCTATTTGTGAAAAAGAAGGATGGGACGATGCGGATGTGTATTGACTACAGACAATTAAATAAGGTGACCGTGAAGAATAGGTACCCATTGCCCCGCATTGATGACTTGTTTGATCATCTCCAGGGTGCCAGGGTATTCTCCAAGATTGATCTTCATTCAGGTTATCATCAGTTGAAGATTCGGGAGTCGGACATCCCAAAGACTGCTTTCAGGACTAGATATGGTCACTACGAGTTCCTTGTTATGTCATTCGGGCTGACCAATGCCAGCAGCTTTCATGCACCTGATGCACAGCGTATTTTGGCCTCATCTTGATACTTTCATCATTGTATTCATTGACGACAATCTGGTATATTCTCAGTCACAGAAGGACTATGAGAAGCACTTGAGGACCGTGCTTCAGACCTTGAGAGAGAAGAAGTTGTATGCCAAATTCTCTAAGTGTGAATTTTGGCTTGATTTTGTGGCATTTTTAGGCCATGTGGTATCTTCAGATGGGATCAAGGTAGATCTGAAGAAGGTGGAGGCAGTGCAGAGTTGGCCCAGACCGTCTTCAGCTACTGAGATCCGTAGTTTCCTTGGTTTGGCCGGGTATTATCGTCATTTCGTGGAGGGATTTTCATCCATTTCAGCACCCATGACAAGATTGACCCAGAAGGGAGCACCTTTTACATGCACTGAGGAGTGTGAGGAGACATTCAGAAGCTCAAGACAACCCTGACTACTGCTCCAGTGCTAGTACTACCTGCCGGTTTGGGTTCCTATACAGTCTATTGTGATGGTTTGAGGATTGTCTTGGGAGCGGTGTTGATGCAGGACAGTAGGGTGATTGCCTACACGTCCAGACAGTTGAAGGTACATGAGAAAAATTACCCTTTTCATGATCTTGAGTTGGCAGCGATTGTTCAAGCCCTGAAGATATGGCGTCATTATATATACGGTGTTCCCTGTGAGATATATACGGATCACCGGAGTTTGCAGCACATATTCAGGCAGAAGGATCTCAATTTGCGTCAGCGCAGGTGGTTGGAGTTACTCAAGGATTATGACATCACCATATTATACCACCCGGGTAAGGCCAATGTGGTGGTCGATGCCCTGAGTCGCCGGGCAGAGAGTTTGGGTAGTTTGGCATATCTTCATGCAGCTGAGAGGCCCTTAGCTTTGGACGTCCAGTCCTTAGCCATCCAGTTCGTGAGGTTGGACCTTTCTGAGCCTCACCAGGTTTTCGCTAGTGTTGTTGCTCTATCTTCTCTTTATGACCGCATTCGAAAGTTCCAGTATGATGATCCCGACCTTCGAGCTCTTCGGGATAGAGTTCAGCGGGATGGTGTTAGAGATATGACCATAGATGATGATGGTGTGTTGAGACTGCAGGGCCGTATTTGTGTGCCTGACGTAGATGGACTGCGGAGGTTGATCCTTGAGGAGGCCCATAGCTCGCGGTACTCCATTCATCCCGGCACCGCGAAGATGTACCAGGATCTGAGACAGCACTACTGGTGGCGGAGGATGAAAAAGGATATGATGGAGTTCGTAGCCAGATGCCTCAATTGTCAGCAGGTCAAGTGTGAGCATCAGAGACCGGGAGGATTACTTCAGCAGATGAGGCTTCCAGAGTGGAAGTGGGAGCGGATTACCATGGATTTTGTGGTTGGACTTCCTCGGACTTTGAGGAAGTATGATGCTATTTGGGTGATTGTGGATCGGCTGACCAAGTCAACTCATTTCATTCTGGTATTGACTACGTATTCCTCGGAGAGGTTAGCTTAGATCTACATGCAGGAGATAGTCCGGTTGCATGGTGTACCGGTATCTATTACTTCATACCGAGGTCCTCAGTTCACCTCGCACTTCTAGAAAGCCTTGCATAGTGAGTTGGGCACCTAGATTGATCTCAGTACAACATTCCACCCTCAGACGGACGGACAGTTCGAGCGCACTATTCAGATTCTGGAGGATATGCTCCGTGCTTGTGTGATGGATTTTGGAGGATCATGGGATCAGTACTTGCCTCTTGCAGAGTTTGCTTATAATAAGAGTTATCAGTCCAGCATTCAGATGGCGCCGTTTGAGGCTTTATATGGTAAGCGGTGCAGGTCTCCAGTAGGATGGTTTGAGTCGGGTGAGGCCCGATTGTTGGGTACAGACTTGGTCCAGGATACCTTGGACAAGGTAAAGGTGATTCAGGGTAGACTTCGCACCGCTCAGTCCAGGCAGAAGCGTTATGCAGACAGGAGAGTTCGAGACTTGGCATTTACGGTTGGTGATCGGGTTTTGCTTCGGGTATCGCCTATGAAGGGCGTCATGAGGTTTGGGAAGAAGGGTAAGTTGCGTCAGAGGTTCATTGGCCCTTTTGAGGTATTGTAGAGGGTTGGGGAGGTTGCTTATGAGTTGGCCTTGCCTCCCAACCTAGCAGGTGTTCATCCAGTATTCCACGTGTCCATGCTCCGGAAGTATCACGATGACCCGACTCATGTTTTGGATTTCAGCTCAGTTCGGTTGGACAAAGATCTATCATATGTTGAGGAGCATGTGGCCATTTTGGACAGGCAGGTTAGAAAGCTCAGATCGAAGGATATTGCTTCAGTCAAGGTGCAGTGGAGAGGTCATCCGGTCGAGGAGGCGACTTGGACGACCGAGCAGGACATGCGGATCATGTACCCTCATCTATTCACAGCTTCAGGTATGTTTCTATACTCGTTCGAGGACGAACAATTTTCTTAAGAGGGGGAGAATGTAACGACTTGGCCAGTTGTTTTGAGAGTTAGCGCCCCGATCCCCTGATAATTGTTTCTCCCATGTCTTATTATGTTAATGGATTGAGTCGTAGCGTCGAGTGATGAAAATTGGAGTGTTTTTGGACCTATAGTCCTCTAAGGTTAGCTTTGACCTTAAAAATTAGACCGGAGCGGGAGTTGTGTGAAGACGGATCCGGAATGGAAATTTGTCGACTCCGTTAGCTCCATTGAGTGATTTCAGGGTTGGGAACGTGTTCGGAATGTGTTTTTAAGGCCAGACGTAGATTTATGCTTGAATTGGCGAAAGTTAGAATTTCGACGATTTCGGTCGATAGGTGAGATTTTGATATCGGACACGGAATGGAATTCCTAAAGCGACAGCAGGTCCGGAATGTCATTTATGACCTGTGTGCAAAATTTGGGGTCATTCGGACGAGTTTAGACGTGGTTCGGCGTCGGAGGTGAATTCTTTAAAATTCCTAAGTTTTTAGGCTTGAATCTATGCATTTTTGGGTATATTGATGTTATGGGACGTGTTTTTAAAGCTTGACCAAGTTTGAATGAGGTATTTGGACTAGTTGGTGGTTTTGGTTGAGGTCCCCGGGGCCTCGGGTGTGTTTCGAGTGTTCAAACGGACACTTTTTGGCCAAAAGGCATTGTTGTTATTACTGGTTTTTCTACAGCTGTTTGGCCTTCTCTGCGATCGCAGAAGTAGGCTCGCGATCGCATAGAGCCTTTTGAGGAAGGTACCAAAATCGTTCTCCGCGATTACAGAAGGGTATGCACGATCGCAGTGTTGTGGATATTAAACCTCCGGTATCGCATGTGTCATGTCGCGATCGCATAGTGCTATTGGGGGTTTGGGTAAGGCTGGTGAATTACTCAGTGCGATCACAAGGACCCTCCCGCGATCGCGAAGCTCAGGGGCGTGAAGGAACACAATCGCATAGGGTTATTTGGGGGGGTTTTTTACTCTCCGCGATCGCAGAGGGTTCTCTGCGATCGCATAGAAGAAATGACTGGGCAGTCTTTTAAAAGTCCAAAATTGTGGGTTTATGTTATTTTCACCATTTTTGGACCTTGAGAGCTCGGGAGAGGCGGTTCTTGGAGGCTTTTACATCTGGGAAATTTAGGTAAGTTATTCCTAACCATCATACGTTAATTCCCATGATTCTAGTCTTCTATTCTACCCTTAAATTCGAGATTTTTGAGTTGAAATTGGGAAAAATTGGAAGAAACTTCCTATACCGATTTTTGGGGATTTGATTGGGTATTTGACCTCCGATTTGAGAGATTTTCATATGGTTAGACTCGTGAGTGAATAAGGGTTCAGAAAATATAAATTTTACCCGATTCCGAGACGTGGGCCCGAGGGGCGTTTTGGTCAAAAAAGATCTAATTTCGCGTATTAGTCCCGAATTAATTAGTTACTTTGATTTATTGAATTTATATTTATATTATACCATCAAATTGAATAGATTTGGGACACCCGGAGTTGGATACTCGTGGCAAGAGAGTGATTAGCGGTTGATTTGCGCAGTTGAGGTAAGTGGCTTGCCTAACTCTGTGTTGGGGAATCTCCCTTAGGCATTTTTAACTGGTTTTGCTATAAAACCCCGTGTACGTGAGGTGACGAGCGCGTGCACGAGATATTTCCATTGAAATTCCATACTTCTTTCTACACAATACCTCATTTTCAACTCTATTATTACTGTTATCGATTTGAACTGTATAATAACTTAAGATTTTATCCTGGTAAATTGATTTCTAACTGATTTTTCAATCGTTACTATTATTTGGAAATGATTTAAGGATTTTACTCCGAGATTTCCAACTGGCTCTTTTTCCTAAAACCCTTAAACTACGCTATTTTGAGATTTTACTTTATATTGCGTATATACATACATGGATTGCGGGCATATACCTGAGCCTTTCCCTCATACTGCATGCTTACAGGGATTGCGGGCATAGACTTGAGCCTTTCCTTCATACTGCATTGCATACAGGGATTGCGGGCATAGACCTGAGCCTTTCCCTCATTCTGCATTGCATACGTAGGGATTGTGGGCAGAGACCTGAGCCTTTCCCTCATTCTGCATTGTATACGTAGGGATTGCGGGCAGAGACCTGAGCCTTTCTCTCATTCTGCATTGCATACAGAGGGATTGAGGGCAGAGACCTGAGCCTTTCCCTCATATTGCATTGCAATGCACCTTTACTTTCTTACAGAGCTTTATATATACTGCGTTGATCTGAGCATTTTGTTATACTGTTCTTGCTAGGCTTTACTCATCATTTTTGTTGATTATCACCTGTTTTTATTTACTTGCTTACTATATCTGTCATTTTGCAAATCTCAGTAGGGCCTCTACCTGACCTCGTCACTACTTGACTGGGGTTAGGCTTGGCACTTACTGAGTACCGAATGTGGAGTACACACGCCCTTTTGCGCATGTTTTCCCCATGTGCATATGCAGGTCCTAGTACGTGGTACCTCAGCTAGCCAGCAGCAACAGTATCAGGAGACTCGAGGTATAATCTGCAACGTCCGCAGATCTCCGAGTCCTCTTCTTATCTTGATGTAGTAGAACGTGTAGATGAAACTATACGGTCTTTTCTTTTCCAGATGTACATATTGAGCCGTAGAATTAGCTTTTGATTTATTGTGATATTCCAGGTTCTGGGTAAAGTAAACTTTTAATGCCGAGCGGCATCGACTTTATTATGATTTATATCACCTACTGCTATTCTACCTGTTTTATCTTAATTTTGCGTAGGGAATAGGCTTACCTAGTCGTCTAGACTAGGTGCCGTCACGAGACCCAATTCTCCCTCTGACTGGGTCTCGTGACGGCACCTAGTCTAGACGACTAGGTAAGCCTAT
>ML243296.1:17348-31540 GCA_005239495.1 Nicotiana undulata
TTGCTATGTGCTAAGTGAATATCATGTTCATTGCATAGGTGAGGTGACGAGTACCTATGCAATGTGTGTCAAGCATGGCCGTGAGTCTATTTTGATAGAAATTGCAGTAATCTTCCATGTTTAGGATATTATGACTGTCTTTACTTGGTAATTTATTCTTGATTGAAAGTATTGGCTATTGAGTTGAGAAGTGTTGATACGAATGGAAATACAAGTGTAGAGTGCGTGATTGAGGTAATTGGTTATAGCTGAGACCCTTGCCGGGCATTTCTTGAGCTGCTAATTGATGTTTCCCCCTTGTCGGGTATTTTGAACTGATTATTTCCACTATGTTGTACTCCTTGCCATGTTGTCTGTGATTGTTTGGTGAGGAAGAACGTAATGCACAAAGGGTGATGCCGTGCCATATTATTTGATTGTATTGCATAGTGAGGAAGAGTGTAAAGCACGAAGGGTGATGTCGTGCCCTGATTCATATTTATTATAAGCACGAAGGTAAATGTCGTGCCATGACTTTTATTGATTATAATCACGAAGGTAAATGTCGTGACATAATTCATTGTACATCGCATTGTGAGGAAGAGAGTAAAAGCACGAAGGGTGATGCCGTGCCATGATATTTGATTTCATTGCATTGTGAGGAAGAGAGTAAAAGCACGAAGGGTGATGCCGTGCCATTGTTTACTTTTCCGACATTTATATTGTTTCGTTGTCGATTATGTTGGATTGTTTCTCTGGATCACTTCCGTCTGTCGGTGTGACTGCTTTATTCCACTTATCCCCTTTTTTCTGCTCTCGTATCTCCTACTTGCTGGTTTATCTCCTGCTTTGTGTTATTTCCTGTTACCTGCTGTAGAATAGGACAGGTTATCGTTAATGTCAAGTCTAGCCTCGTCACTACTTCGGCCGAGGTTAGGCTTGGCACTTACTCAGTACATGGGGTCGGTTGTACTGATACTACACTGCACTTCCTTGTGTTGTGCAGACCCTGCTACCGGACCCCGTGGAGCGTTCTGAGGGAGATACCTTCAGTCCACGTCAGAGCTTCGAGGTATACACTGGCGTTCGTGGATCCCGAGGCTTCTTTCCTTTACTGCTTCATTGTCTTTCTCCTTATTTTCAAGACAGTGTTGTATTTTCATTCCAGACATATATTTAGTATTCCAGTAGCTAGTCCGTGAGATTGTGACACCCCGGTTTTTGGGAAGTTTTATGTTATTTCATGTTTGTCATGTCTTTATTCTCCGCATTTTTAAAGTTTCGTTATTTTTNGGTCGTGACAAATTTAAGGAAGGAAAACAAAATTCAAATACTACAGTTTCGGATCCGGTGTCACGCAGTCATGAACGGCTAATACATAAATAAGACCCAAAAGAAGGGAAAATGATCAACATAGTCTAAAAGTAATACGACAGGTAGAATAAGAGAAGAGATGAAGAGATCACGATCGCTAGCTGCTACCTCGTCAACTCCGATGAAACTGCTGCGATTCACTGACCAGGGCTGGATCTCAATGTACCTGGATCTGCACACAAGGTGCAGGGTATAACGTGAGTACACCAACTCAGTAGTAACGAAACCAAACTACGGGCTGAGAGGTAGTGACGGACTAAACCTCCGATAATTTTGAACAACAGTATATAACTTGGACATGACAGTAATATATCATAAAATAAACAAGATGCATCAATTTATGTCTGTAGCCCTACATACACACATGAATTCATATAGAATCAAGAATGATGTGTACTCAGTAATCAAACTCTCATAAGGTGGTCCACTCAGTACTAGAATCTGGCCTTCCGGCCCAGGGAAAGTCCATCCCGGATATTACATAAACACAAGTGACACAGTCACCTAGTATTGAGGAAAAAGACCGATCCAGCCCCACAGGGGAGATCCATCTCCGGAACATAAGCCCCACGGAGAAGGTCCATCTCCGGAACATATCACTCGGACAAGATCCATGTCCAGGGAAGATCCATCCCTCAATATTTGTGCGCTCACTGGGGGTGTAAAGACTCTGAAGGGGCTCCTATAAGCCCAAGCGCTATATCAAGCCAACGAAAGCATGATTCCAGGGCCGCTACGGTGTGCAGTCCGACCTCATAACTGTCTCAAAACCAGGCTCCAAGCCTCACTCAGTCATTACCTTCCAGTCTCACTGACCATGCTCTAACATATGAAAAATCAGGCCAAACCAATGATAATATAGAATAAGCTAGCAATTTACGAGACTGAGGCATAAAAACAATAATCATAAACAGAGACAGCAATAATCGACCGTTCTGGTCTGAACATATCGGCGTGAAGCCTTAACATTTATACTTAGCATGATTTCTATTGCGTTCAAGGTAAATGCAACCTTCACAGTACCAATATCAACTTGAGGTAACCATTAGACAATGTCGTGGGATGATCCAGGCTACAAATATTCGGTGTACGCCCGCATGCCCGTCACTTGGAAAGTGTGTCACCTTAATTAATATCAAGTATCAGATAGTTTGGGGTTTCGAACCCTCAGTTTCATGTTTGGAAGCGTTACTTACCTCAAAACCGGCTAATATACTACTCCGCAGTGCCCTTGCCTCTAAATTCGGCCTCCGGGTGCTTCAAATCTACCAACAATCAGATGAAGATCATTATAATATGCTAAGGAACTAATCTCAATCGAAATTTATCAAGAATACTCAAAAATCTCGAAATTGGTCGAACCCGTCCCCCGGGCCCACATCTCGGAACTCGATAAAATTTACACCACAAGAAACCTCGTTCTCCCACGAGTCCATACATACCAAGAACACAGAAATCGGAGTCCAAATGACTCCTCAAATCCCCATTTCAAAGCCTCTTAATCCCAAGCCCTAACTACCCATTTTCAGTTATTTTTTCCCCAAATTTCCCATCATTAATCCAACCTTTAATCATGCATTAACGAATTTAGAGTCCAAAAATCTTACCTCCGCGAAGCACTATCGAATTCCCTCTTTAAACACCCTTCAAAAGCTTCAAACCCGGATGAAATATTGAGAAAGATGGCTAAAGTTTGCGAAGGCTGGTTTTTATATTTTCTGTCCAGGGATCTCGCACCTGCAACCACTTACTCACACTTGCGTCTTCGCAGGTGCGATGCTCCTTCCGCACCTGCGATCTTCCCTGGAACCTCCCAAATCCGCACCTGCGATTCATCATCCGCGCCTGCGACTTCGCACCTGCGGACCACTCCCCATTCAGCCAATTCTCGCACCTGCGGAGCCCAGTCCGCTCCTGCGGAACCGCACCTGCGGCTCCCTTTCTGCAGGTGTGGAAACACCAGCAACAGCAACCTGCAGAATCACCAAAGTCACTCTAAACTTCCCGTTAACCACCCAAAACCATCCCGAGCCCCTCGGGACCCCAACAAAACATACCAACGCATCATGTATGACCATTCAAACTTAGCCGAGCCTTCGAAACACCAAAAACAACGTCAAAACTCCAAAAACTCATCGAATTCAAGCCTATGAACATTGAAATTTCTATATTCCACCAATGATGCCGAAACTACCCAAAACAATTTCGATTGACCTGAAAATTTGCAGACACGTCCAAAATGACATTACGAACCTGTTCCAACTATCGGAATTCCATTCTGACCTCGATAGCCTATTTTTCACTGCCGACCATAAATCATCAAAACCAACTTTCGCCAATTCAAGCCTAATTCTACATCGGACATCACAAAAACATTCCGGACATGCTCATAAGTCCCAAATCACCTAACGAAGCTATCCGAGCTATCAAATCCGCATTCCGAGGTCATTTACCAATAAGTCAACTCCGAGTTGACTTTTCCAACTTTAAGGCTACTTTTAGGGACTAAGTGACTCAATTCCTTCTATAACCACTCCAAACCCGAGCTAACCAATTCTAACTCATCATGAAACGTCTAACCAATCTACAAGAAGGCATAAATAGAGAAAATAATGCATGTTCTACGTAACGCCCCGCCGGGTCATTACAAGTTCCAACTACGGTCCGATTCCTAAGGCTTAAACTTATATTTAGGGACTATGTGTCCCAAAACTCTACGAAATCCACAATTAATCACTCTGGAAAGTCCCAAAAGTAGAAACAAATGAGGGGAAAGCAATTATTAGGGGATCGAGGTGCTAACTCTCAAAATGGCTGACCAGATCGTTACACAAGCAACTTGTGGGCTCGGAATTACTTTACAATTTATTTATTGAACTAACATTTTTTTTCCTTTGTTTTTTTGGTTTCGAACACAAATTACTAACAAAAATAAAAAGTTTCTTTTCACGACCCCAAATCTAAACTAGTCGTGTTGACGCCTATTGTGGAACTAGGCCAACCAAATTAACACTCAAAGCATAAAGAATCTTTCATTTATATCATTACTAAACTGATAATCCATAAAGGTTTCGTTTAATCATTTTTAAAATCGATAAAGCTACACCGAATGTTAAATACAAACCTAAGATCCCTGAGTCACTGGTCATGAGCATGTAAAGAAAATATACAAGTCTGGAAAATAAACTCTATAATAGTAAGAAGGAGAAAGCAGGGTTGCGGACGCGTGCAACTACCTCGCAAATCTCTGAGAAATCTCTGGAACAGATAGACAGCTCACTCTGCCCTCGCACCTGGATTTGCACACAAGGTGCAGGGAGTAATGTGAGTACGCCAACTCAGTAGTAATGAAACTAAATAAGGTCTGAGCAGTAAGAAACACATAAAATCAAGTCATCAATTCACAATAAGCACAGCCTTTCTTTCCAACAGTGTATACGTTAAATCATCACGCTTAAAAAGCCGATTTAAGTGAAACTCCTTTGAAAAATATAATTTCCAACTGTTTCAATAAAATGTCCAAGAAGTTTAGTGTAAAATGATATGAATCATAAGTAGCCACTCAGGTAAAAACATGAATAATAAATCGCCCCTCGGGCATACCATCACTCAGAATCAGTCCCTCAGCATACCTCACAATCACTCGTAATCATCCCCTCGGGAAATCTCACAGCCACTCATGCCTCCCAATCACTAGTCACTCGGCACCCGCACTCAGTAGGTACCTGCGCTCACTGGGGGTGTACAGACTCCGGAGGGGCTCTTACAGCTCAAGCGCTATATCGCTATAGCGTGCAGCCCGACCCAATATCGTTGTGACGTGCCGCCCGATCCATATATACTCCTCACAATATAGGCTCTCGGCCTCACTCAGTCAGAATCCTCTCAAAAGCCACTTAGGCTATCAGTAAAACGGGCACTCGACCCAAAAATATCATTTTATGCATCAAAGTAGTGTAAATGAGACTGAGTTCGAAATCAGTTAAGCATAATATGACTGAGTGTAAATCATAAGTCAACACAATGAGGAATAGCAATAAAAATCCCCCAAGGGGTCTAAACACATGGCACGAGGCCCAAAACATAGTAATAATCTTTAAACATGAAATATCATATGATTTATAATCAAACACGCAACTTAATAGTTGCTACGGGACGGACCAAGTCACAATCCCCATCGGTTTACTCCACACACTCGTCATCTAGTATGTGCGCCACTACAAAATAGTGATATAGTGTGAAGTCCGAGGTTTCACACCCTCAGGACGAGATTTACATACATTACTTACCTCAAACCGGACAAAAAATCTAACCCACGATGCCCTTTTCTCTTGACTCAGCCTCCAAATGCTCTGAATCTAACCAAAATCAGTATATTATCATCAATATACGCTAAAGGGATGAATTCCACAAGAAAATTATCAATTTAGACCAAAAATCCTGAATTTGGCTCAAACCCGGTCCCCGGGCCCACGTCTCGGAATCTGATAAAAATTATAAAACTAGAAATTCCATTCACTCACGAGTCTACCCATATCAAATTCATCAAAAACTGACATCAAATGGCCATTCAAATCCCCAAAATCAACTCTCCAATTCTCTTTCATTTTCACCCCAAATTCCCAAATTAAATAATATTCGTTGATAATAGGTGAATTTTACTATAATTAGGACCCTAAGGAACCACATTTTGTATCGTTTTTAATGTAAATATTGATAACAAAATGCTCTGATTAGTGATTTTCATGCATTGCAGATGATATATCACAAGAAAAGGACGTTGGAACATTTTTAGAGTCAATTACGGGAAAAAGGAAGCCAATCAAATAATACCCACAAAGTGCACCAAATGATAAGCAAAAGCAGAGCTGAAGCAGGCCTGCAAAGGTCCGGGCGCGGCCGCGGTGCAACTGCAGTAGGAAGCAGCCTCAGATTCAGAGAACCTGTTTGGTCCCGGTCCTGGCGTAACCGCGGTGCGACCGCGGCAGGAAGCGTAAACTTCAGGGCGTAAAGTGCAAAACAAGGAATTTTAACCCAAACCCTATATAAACTTAAGGAATTCGCCCAAGAGAGGGAGAGAATCAGTTTTTAGAGTTTAGAAAACAACAAAACAATGGCAAGAGGCAAGGAGGCAAATCCTTCTTTTCTTCTTTTGTTCTTTTACCATTGACTATGAATTCCTTTGTAGTTTTCATCGTTGTTATGAGTAGCTAAATACTTTAATCTAAGGTTTTGGTGGAACCCGTTTGGGATGAACTCGTTGGCATGTTAATATAGTTTTGAGTTGGTTATTCATCTTTATTTGTTCAACTACGTTTTGATTGTAGTTAGTTGAAAGGATCCTCAACTAGTTGTTCCTATTTATTATGTATCTTCTTGAGAGAGAGTGCATATTTAGGTAGTTGTTTGAACAACATCACTCCCGGAGTATAGGCGAGAACCATAACCGAGGGTTTAGAGGTTGGATTAGAGATAACGGTACCTCGGGTGCAATCTAAAGTGAACTGTAATGTGAATATAGCTAGCGTATCTTGAGAGAGTGCGTCTAGTAAATTATCATAATTGCTTGAGAGAGATTTATGATAACTGGAGAGTTCATGATTGATAGAGACAACTAAGTCAAAACTATAGGAAACATACAACTAGGGAAAGCAACAACGGGGGAAACCATTACCTTAGACTTTTATTCCAATTGTTTACAACTGCTTGTTAGTTACTCTTAGTTTTATAGATTCAGTTAGCTGTAGTAGTAATCACAACACCATTTGTTATTCATAAAGTTTGAGGAGGTTGACTAATAAGAATTTAGTACTTTACAAGCTTCTTTTGATACGTTAAGTCCCTATGGGATTCGACTCTGGGCATAATACCCCGAATTATATTTGCAACGCCCGCTTAGTCTTTTCTTAGACACAGTTGAGCATGATCAAATTTTGGCGCCGTTGCAGGGGTTTTAACGGTATTATCAAGGACAGTTGAAGAAAAATACAAAAATTCTTAATTATAGTCAAGTTTCTTTGATTTAACTCATTTATTGAATTTCAAACGTTTGTTGAACCGGTGGTACAGGTGCATGCTTAGGAACTCTTCGAGAACTGGTGATGTTGTTGAAGCTTTACAAGACCCCGAAAAAGTTTTCAGGTTCGTGAACAGATCCAATCGGAGAAGCAAACGACAGACAAACATTGAACCAATAGAATATGATATGGCAGAACTGAACAACAGAGTTAATATTGATGGTGAGCTTATTGGTGATGGGCTGGTCAACCTTGCAGCAAGAATTGTTTCGCCTCAGGCGCCCATTGTACCTGAAGCGCCACTATATGACTGGGCGCAACCCACAACTCATAACTTGGCAACCGCGATTATGGTCCCCCAGATTGAAGCAGAGGCTTTTCAGATCATGAATAATATGCTGCATTTGTTGCAGAATAAGGGGTTATTTTTGGGGTCATATGCCGAGGACCCTCAGCAACATTTGAAGAACTTCCTGTCCATATGCAAAACCCAACGGCAGCCGAATGTTACCCCGGAAGCTCTAAGACTGTTATTGTTTCCGTTCTTGGTAACGGGGGTTGCTCAGACTTGGCTGAATTCCCTCCCAATCAATTCTATTACTACATGGGAGGAATTGTTCAAGCAATATTTGGGAAACTTTCATCCACCCAACTAGACAGCACAGCAGATCGATGAGATAATCAGTTTCAGACAGAAGCCCATGGAAACGCTGTAAGAGACATGGGAGAGATTTAAAGGGATGCTGGTTATTTTCCCACATCATGGTATTCCTGAGCAGATGTTGGGGCAAAGGTTCTATATGGGGCTAGCTGATAGTGTGAAAGCCAATGTAGATGCATCAGCAAGTAGAGCGTATCTCAGTAAGACGTGGAGAGAGTGTCAGAGCTTACTTGACACTATGGCACAAAATTCAGGGTGGACCACTAGGGGTGCACCTATCACCCCAATTGTTCACTCAGTGCCATTAGACCCATCTAACACTATGGCAGAGAACATGGCTACATTGATGACTCAGATGAGTATTCTTACAAAGAAGGTGGAGGAATCAGGCGTGAAGAAGCAGGTTCATATTGTAGACACTACCAATGGGGGATTATGCACATCTTGCGTAAGTCAACCTATGGGTAATCACTGGAATGCAGACTGCAATCAAGCTCCCTATCCGGAAGACATGAACTATGTGTCTAATTATGGAGGTCAAAGACAGGGAGGTCAGAATTAGGGTCAGCAGGTTCAACCTTACAGACCACCCCACCTGCAGCACAATAACGATGGGTGCCATGAGACCTAAGGGTAACATGGCACCTTACCAACGATCTCAGGGATACAACAACCAGGCTCAGCAACAAGCTTATAATCCCCCTCAGCAGCAACATGGGGGGAGACAAGAAGATGGGTTCTCCAGGTTAGAAGTTATGATGCAACAAGTGATTGGGTCAACTGCCAAGATCAGCGAAAGAGTAGATTCCCATGACTCATCCATTAAAAACATTGAGGTACAGCTGGGGCAAATTTCAAATGCAATGCACAATCGTCCTCATGGAATTTTACATGCTGATACTCAGGTGAATCCAAGGGACCAGGGCCCAAAGCAACTAATGGAAGTGGGTCTCCGCAATGGCAGAGACCTGGACTTGGAGCAGGAGAGGGTACGTGAGAGCAGACAGACAGATACGCTAGTGCAAGTGCCTATTGAAATTGATGACGCGGCTCCTTTGACAAAGGTCACAGTGCCTCCAGTTGAAGGAAAATCCAGCAAGCAAAGTGAAGCTGAAAATGAACTGGAGGAAATCTCAGAGCCGATAGTAGAGGTGGCGGTTGAAAAATAAAAAGAACAGATAACAGGAAAGAAGAGACCGCCAGCCACATTCCCTCAAAGGCTGTCAAAATACCAGAAGGATAAGCAGTTTAAGAAGTTCTTGGACATGTTAAAGCAAATATATGTAAATATCCCATTGATAGATGCTTTGAAGGAAATGCCTGGCTACACTAAAACGATGAAGGACTTGATGTCCAGAAAATTTGACTTCCAAGATCTAGCTATTGTCACCCTTACCCAGACTTGTAGTGTGGTGGTGACGCGTCCTATTGCTGAAAAGTTGTCTGGCCCAGGGAGTTTTACAATTCCTTGTACTATTGGCAACTTTGCTTTCGCCAGAGCTCTATGTGACTTGGGGTCCAGCATCAATCTGATACCGCTGGCCATTTATAAAAGACTGGGGATTGGTAGAGCCAGGCCTACATCCATGCTGTTGCAACTTGCTGATAGGACGGTGAAGAGACTGTCGGGTATTCTGGATGATGTGTTAGTGCAAGTGGAGAAATTTGTGTTCCCTGCTGATTTTGTGATCTTAGACTGTCGGGTAGATGAAAAAATTCCCATAATCTTGGGAAGGCCATTCTTGGCCACAGGCATAGCCCTTATCGATTGTGAGACTGGTGAGCTTAAGATGCGGCTCAATGATGAAGAAATCACGTTCAACGTGCAGAAGTCTATGAGGCGACCAAGTGAGTTCGCCAACTACTCTCTTGTTGATGTCGTGGACGTGATACTGGACGAAGATGATGCATCCCTGACTGTTGGGGACACTTTGGCTGCATGTTTGATGAACTTAGATGATGTGAATGGTGAGGAATTGGCAGAGTGGGTCTTAGCTATGGAAGGAAAAGGGGTATGGCCGAGGACTCTCGAAATTGAACCTTTACACTTAGAAAAGAGAGAGAGTCTGCCAGCCAAGCCCTCAGTTGAAGAACCACCCAAGTTAGAGCTGAAGCCTTTACCAGCCCATCTCAAGTATGCGTTTCTTGGACCTAACTCTACATTACCTGTTATTATCTCATCTGGTTTGTTAGATGTGCAGGAACAACAGTTGTTACAGGTACTCTCAGAGTGCAAGACTGCCATTGGGTGGACCATGGCAGATATCAAAGGGATCAGCCCAGCCTATTGCATGCATAAGATTCTCCTGGAAGAGGGACACAGACCTTCCAGGGAACACCAAAGGCGCTTGAACCCGAATATGAAGGAAGTGGTGAAGAAGGAAATCATAAAGTGGTTAGATGCGGGAATCATTTTCCCCATCTCTGACAGCAGCTGGGTTAGCCCAGTACAGTGTGTACCAAAGAAGGGTGGTATGACGGTGGTAAAAAATGATAAAAAATATCTTATATCCACCAGAACCGTCACGGGTTGGAGAATATGCATGGACTACCGAAAGTTGAATCTTGCCACCCGCAAAGACCACTTCACACTTCCTTTCATTGTTTAGATGCTCGACCGGCTAGCATGGAGGTCTCACTTTTGTTTCCTTGACGGGTATTCGGGGTACAACCAGATTTCTATTGCCCCGGAGAATAGGGAAAAGACCTCCTTCACATGCCCTTATGGGGTGTTTTCTTTCAGAAGGATGCCCTTTGGTCTCTGCAATGCACCTGCAACATTCCAACGGTGTATGATGCCATTTTCACAGACATGGTGGAAGATATCATGGAGGTCTTCATGGACGACTTCTCAGTGGTGGGAAATTCGTTAGATGAATGCCTAGCAAATTTAAAACGTGTGTTGAAGAGGTGTATAGAGATGAACCTAGTGCTGAATTGGGAGAAGTTCCATTTCATGGTACAAGAAGGAATCATCTTGGGGCATTTGGTTTCGAGTAAAGGTATTCAGGTGGACAGAGCCAAGGTCGAGGTGATTGAAAAACTTCCACCACCCACAACAGTCAAAGCTATTCGTAGCTTCCTGGGACACGGCGGATTCTACCGGCGATTCATCAAGGATTTCTCCAAAATTGCCAACCCTCTCTGTAAGTTGCTAGAAAAAGATAACCCATTTGTGTTTTTTGATGATTGCAGGGTGGCTTTTGAGGATCTTAAGAAGCGGTTAGTCACAACACCGATTATAGTTGCCCCCGACTGGGAGAAACTGCTCGAGCTCATGTGTGATGCTAGTGAATACGATGTGGGAGCCGTGTTGGGGAAGCGCAGAGACAAGGTAATGCACCCAATTTACTACGCAAGTAGGACATTGAGTGAGCTCAGCTGAATTACACGGTAATAGAAAAAGAGATGTTGGCTGTAGTGTTTGCCTTTGACAAGTTCAGGTCTTACCTGATCGGGTCAAAGGTGATTATGTACACTGATCACGCAGCCATTCGGTACTTAGTTGAGAAAAGAGAGTCTATGTCGCGCCTAATTTGTTGGGTGATACTCTTACAAGAGTTTGACTTGGAGATTCGTGATCGTAAGGGAACGGAGAACCAAGTCGCTAATCATTTATCACGACTTGAAGGTGCTGAAAAGGCACCTGAGTCTAAGGATATTCTGGAAACCTTTCCAGATGAGCAGCTGCTGGCCACAAGTGTGGAAGAGGTGCCATGGTACGCAGATATTGCTTATTACCTTGCATGTGGCATTGACCCTTATGAGCTCTCCTCTGTGCAAAAGAAATGATTTTATCGTGACTGCAGAAATTATTATTCGGATGAACCGTATTTGTTCAGAATTTGTATTGATAGCATGATCCGGAGATGCGTCTCCGAGATAGAACAATTTTCGATTTTGAAGGCTTGTCACACGTCACCTTATGGGGGACACTTTGGAGGAGTCCAGACAGCAGCAAGGGTGTTAGAGGCCGGTTTCTACTGGCCTACAATTTTCAAGGATGCCCACCAGTGGTTAAAAGGATGCAATGAAGGCCAAAGAACGGGAAACATATCCCGTCGACATGAGATGCCTATGAAGCCAATGCAGGAAGTTGAGGTGTTCGATGTTTGGGGGATCGATTTCATGGATCCCTTTGTCAGCTCTTACGGCAATAAGTATATACTTGTTATTGTGGATTACATGTCCAAATGGGTGGAAGCTGCAGCATTCCCCACCAATGATTCGAGAGTGGTGGTGGGGTTTTTGAAGAAGAATATTTTCACCCGGTTTGGAATTCCGAGAGCTATTATTAGTGATGGGGGCACACACTTTTGCAACCGGGTCTTTGAGAAGTTGTTGGCTAAATATGATGTGCTCCACAGGGTGGCCACCCCGTATCACCCCCAAACAAGCGGGCAGATAGAGGTCTCTAACCGAGAGATCAAGAGTGTGCTCACAAAAACTGTAAACGCCACAAGAACTGATTGGGTGAAAAAGCTTGACGATGCACTCTAGGCCTACAGAACCGCATTCAAAACACCAATCGGTATGTCCCCATACAAGTTGGTATTTGGGAAGGCCTGCCATCTGCCTGTGGAGCTTGAACATCGAGCTTGGTGGGCCTTAAAGCAATTGAACATGGACCCCGATGTTGTTGGGGAAAATAGACTGACAGAGCTGCATGAGCTGGAGGAATTCAGATATCATGCTTTTGAAAGTACGAGGCTATACAAGGAAAGAATGAAAAGGCTACATGACAAGAACATTGTGGACAGACATTTCAAACTGGTAGACAAGGTATTATTGTATAATTCAAGGTTGAGACTGTTTCCTGGTAAGCTTAAGTCTCGATGGTCTAGGCAGTACTGTGTTAAAGAAGTGTTCCCGTCTGGGGCTGTGGAGATAACAAGTGAAAATGCCACCAACACCTTCAAGGTTAATGGCCAAAGACTCAAAATGTATGTGGGAATGGATGAAACAAAAGAGTTGTCTGTGGTGCGGCTCGATGAACCACAGAGGTTGAGCGATTCTTAAATGCGCTCATTTTGCGTCGTGCCGCGACATTAAATCAGGCGCTTCATAGGAGGCAACCCATTGATTGCAGTACCCGTCGTGCCGCGACGTTAAATCAAACGTTGCTTGGGAGGNTGTGTTCCTTGTTTGCAAAATTCTTGTGTGGGGTAGGGTTGATAATTTGGCATGGGTGTTGTCTTATATGTGAAACTACTCTATTTTGGAGACCCATGTGGGAAGCTTGTGGTCCTACTTGGTGGTTATCACTGTTTTGGGGGCCTGCGTGGGGTATTATGTTGGAACTTGAAGCAACTGTAGTAGTGTGGGGTCGGGTATTGTATGTTTTTGACATGGGTGCCCCACTGAATGTTCTGTACTGGCCATATTTGTCAAAGTTGAGTTGTTTGGTGACAGCGGGTGGCGAAGTCTAAGTACCCATCCAACTGGCACTTTGTTAGGCTGCACCTGATTAGTGTACTGATTTGATTGCAGGTACTATGGCCCGCCGAAAGCGCCGAAACACGGAAAGCACGTCTGAAGCACCGACTTGGGACGCCTCCCGTTTCCAGTCGCAGGAGGCGGAGGACCGGTTTCATGCGAAGGCTACAAAGAGTTGTGTCCCTGAGGTAGTTGATGAACGGGTAGCACTCCGGGTTGAAAACCCGGATATATACGAGGAGATCAGACGAAAAGGGATGGAGTTCTTGTTTGAAGAGCCTGAAACGGCCAACTTAATAGTTGTCCGGGAGTTCTATGCGAACTTCCCGGAACACATGTGCCGCTCCGTGATTGTTCGAGGAAAAGTGGTAGAGGCCTCCATAACAAAGATTCGTCATGTCCTGCAGCTACCACGGTTCACGGGCGACACCGATTACTACCATGCCTCCCCAGGAATCAATTGGGACACGCTCATTGAGACAATTTGCGTTGGGGGACAGCCGATCTGGATAAGGGAGAACATCACCCTCCATTCCTGCTCTTTCACTTGGGAAGCTAAGTGCTGGTTCACCATAATTTGTAGCAGATTATTGCCCACGGGCAACACTTCAGATGTGAACAGCTTAGGGGCATTGCTGGTCTGGTGTTTTGTAAACAAGCGGGACTTTGATGCGGCTAAGATTATTGGGGATGAGATGTTCCTTCGGTCGCCTCTGATGACCAAG
>ML243297.1:5800-66479 GCA_005239495.1 Nicotiana undulata
CCCGCCTTGCCCAGCAATCGAAATTTTTAACCCCCCCCCCCCCCCCCTTTTACAAGATCATTCTGTTTTGCTTAAACCCTTGCTCCATCTGTTAATTATTGGTCTCTGTGCACTCACTCTCTTTTGCAAAAACTCCTTTAAACTACTGGTTCTTGCTTTATTTTTGAATCAATGATTTCAAAGTAAGTCACCCATGTTTGAACTACTCAGTTTTACTTTCAAATCTTGCTTTACTTCTGGTTATTGATTTTCTAAAGGTTATTCATCCATTTATTTGAAACTCCATCAAAACTGATGTACATTTTTAATCCGGCTATTGCCTTTCAATTACTGGATTTTTCCAATCAATTCTTCTTCTTTAAGCTGCTCTATTTTAATTGACTTCTTGCTTTATTTTCTGAAAACCAAAGTTCCTAAGCCTACTGTTTTCAAACTTAAAACCTCTGTTTTAAACTCTTTCTTTGAGACTCCTTGATGTGCTTGAGTCGTGCTATTTACGTATACAACATGTGGAGGGATTTATGAGCCCATATTTACTTTTGTATGCTTCCTCTATATGTAGTCCTAACTCTTATTGCATGTCGCTTAGAGTTTATCCTTTAAACCTAGGGGTCAGCCTAGTACCCGCCTTGTAAGAATAGTAGTCCTAAACACCCTCAAGGACTGATAGGATGGGACGGGTAATAGCATTCAATAAACATTCGTGACCAACACACGCGCTTTAAATAACCTTTACGGGGTGGGAAGGGTAGAATGCGGATATGATGACCGGTGCGCTAATACCACGTGTATCCCCTCTTCGAGTCGTGACATACCTGGTATAGCATTGATGTGATCCGTATTACTTTAAACCTTGGACAGGTCTTTTCAAATGTTTATTCTAATGTTTTTTTTTCAAACCTTTAAAGATTTTCGTACTTGTGTGAAATCCCCTCTTATATGAACCTTACTTGCTACTTGTTCACCGTCCAAATTCACAAAATCTCTTGGCTGGGACCCACAGTTGTGGATCTTAAGGGGTGCCTAACACCTTCCCCTTGGGATAATTTCAAGCCCTTACCCAATCTCTGGTAATGCAAACTAGTTTATGAGTTATCAACTCTAGGTTCCCTAACGCACCATAAAAATCGTTAGGTGGCGACTCTTCCTTAAACCCTTTTCCTGTAAGGAGTTGTCCAAAATGTCATAAAACCCGATATCTTCGTACCTAACCCGTGCGATAGAAAAAGGGGGCGCGACATTAGTCAGCTATTACATTGTCCTAATACATCCACTTCAATTAAATTGAATCTCAATGGTCACTGGGATTACTAGCGCCAGAAGATCTTCTTGCATCCGTCGGTGAAACGGGTCCACTACCTTCATCACTTGGCTGCAGCAAAAAGTATAAAAAGAAAAACACAAGTTCAGCTTCAATTGTGAAGGGTTATTCAAGAAAAAGTAAAATTTCAAACCTACTTTATAAGGTACTATGAAATCAAAACAAGTTCTTTCCTTACACCAAAAATAAAAGAACTTAGCATACCGTGGTAGGAGTAGAAGCAAAGATTCCAGCAAATTGCTCTGGTATTGACCCTTCCTTCATTATCATGTATGCTTGGAGAGTATTCATCAAGTTATTGTACTTCACTTGGCATCCAGAAGAAGAACATCCAACATTATTACTCACAATTCCAATATTACCAGGACGAAGGTTTGTCTCTATGAAAGTATTTCTTGGAGTAGCTCCTAATCCCAAACATCTCACCCTTACAGGATGTTCTTTGCCTAACACCTTACCAACAACATCATTTGGAGAAATTTCGGACTCATCCACTGTACTTTCACTCATTGCTACCTCAATTTTTTCCTAAACACAATACATATAAAAAAATATCTATTAAAATTCATTGAAATTTCATAATTCTTATGTTCAAAAGATGCACAAGTGCAACCACAAAAACTGAACAACGGCGAAAAATTACAATGACAATGAAATCAGCAAGAGACAGGCAATTGAGAGGCCAGGAAGAAAAGAAAATATGGACTATATCTTCTAGAAGAGGCACAAGTGTGAATAGGACATAAACATTGATAACAATTTAACTAAAGGAATTATTATGTCACGAAATAATATTTTCAAGTTCTAAACTTAAATGTACTCATACTCAGTAATATTTCTTTCTACATACAAATTATTGCCTCTGCTCAATGATTCAAATCATAAGTGTCGTTTGGTGATATGTCACGACCCAAAATACACCTTCAGGCCGTGATGGCGCCTAACGTTGAACCCGCTAGACAAGCCAACTTTGGAACTAAGTAAACTCATTAACAACTAAAATAAACAAGATAACTAAGGCATCGATGGTCAACAATATGAAGGTTAACTAAATTCAAAATAATATAGCAACTTCGTAATAAAACCCATATACATATCCGAGAACTGGTGTCACATACACACGAATTTTCTATGAGACTACTGAATATAATGGTCTAAAAATAAGTACATATGACTGTCTTTGTAACTATAAAATAAGATAGAACTGAAAGAGAAGGGTAGAAGGTGATGCCAAGGCCCACGAACGTCTGCGGGGCTACCTCGAAGTCTCCTGAATAACTAGTGGAATGCTCCCTCCGTCAGTGTCCACCGGGTCCGGCTGCGTAATCTGCACAACATAAAGAAGTGCAGGTGTATCATCAGTACAACCGACCCCATGTACTGAGTAAGTGCCGAGCCTAACCTCGGCGAAGTATTGACGAGGCTAGGACCGACAATAATATACATACCTGTGAAATTCTATATAATAACAGAAAAATCGACGGAAATAAACAAGTATAAAAAGATACGGGGAGAGTCATGCTGGGGATAAGAGGGGCAACAAATACTAGCATAGTGGGACAGGGTAACAACTAAAATGTAACAGTAGAGCAGGAATTTAATGCCTCAGAACAGATAATGAACAACACAAGGCACGGCATGTCCCGTCGTGCATCACCTCACAAATCACTCGGCACGGAATGTCCCCTCGTGCATCAACCAATAACACATAGGCACGACATGTCCCCTCGTGCGATAAACAATAAACGATCACCACGACATGTCCCCTCGTGTGATAAATAATAAACAATCAACACGGCATGTCCCCTCGTGCGATAAATAATAAACAATCATCACGGCATGTCCCCTCGTGTGATAAATAATAAACAATCAACACGGCATGTCCCCTCGTGCGATAAATAATAAACAATCATCACGGCATGTCCCCTCGTGTGATAAATAATAAACAATCAACACGGCATGTCCCCTCGTGCGATAAATAATAAACAATCATCACGGCATGTCCCCTCGTGTGATAAATAATAAACAATCAACACGGCATGTCCCCTCGTGCGATAAATAATAAACAATCATCACGGCATGTCCCCTCGTGTGATAAATAATAAACAATCAACACGGCATGTCCCCTCGTGCGATAAATAATAAACAATCATCACGGCATGTCCCCTCGTGTGATAAATAATAAACAATCAGTACTACAATGTGCAAACTAACAATAAGAAATCTCAAGTGTACAAAAATACTCAATAAAATTCTATCGTCCCGGCAAGGGACTCAGCTATAACCAAACTTGCTCAGAGATATAATTTCAACAGTAAAACCTCAACTTAAACAAATAACTCAATAAATCCCCACGTCATGAGACGACATCAATGTATTGCTTCTAAATCACCACTTACTTATAGTACAGAGAATATTAAGAACACGGTATGATTCATCACAATGGACTCAGGGGCATGCTTGACCACAACATATAGGTACTCGTCACCTCACCAATACGTTGGACATGAATTACACATAGCAAATAAGACTCTATACCAAATCCCTCAAGCTAAGGTTAGGCCAAACACTTACCTCGGCTCCAAAATACAAGTCAAGCCTCAATCACAGCCTATCCTCTCGAATCCAACTCTAAATCGATAATATCTAGACATAATTGAGTTATTAACATCAATAATTACTCAATAAACCAATTCCGAAGCCTAGTTATTCATTTCCTATCATTCTTCCAAAGATACAAAAATTAGACCCGGGACCCGCACGCTCGAATCCCAAAAATTCCCGAAGGAATCACTCACCCATAGTCTAAGGATCATAAATATGAAGTTTCCACTTGAATTCATAGCATTAAACGGACAATACGCGGACCCAATTCTTGATTTTCCATTATTTTAGAAGGTAATCCCATTAACTATTCATGCATGAAACTAGTATTAGGAAGGAATTAACTTACCTTAACAGTAGCTAGGTCGTGGTGTGTCCTTCCCAAGATCACAAGTCTCTAACGGGGTTTTTGGTATGAAGGGAATGAGGAAATCTCGTGTTTTTGGCATTTAAAACAGTCAGGCCTAAAGGGGTTCCGCACATGCGACCTTGGGACCGCACCGACGAGAAAAGAGTGCGGAAAATGGCAAGGCAAGTTGGGGTCGCACCTGCGGAGCTGGAGACCGTACCTGCGGCTCCGCTCCTGCCGGAAAGGAACCGCACCTGCGGTACCTCCGCACCGGCGAGGCTGGGACCGCAGGAGCGGTCCCGCATCTGTGGCTGGGCAACCGCACCTGCGGTCACACCAGTAACAGCTACAGCAGCAGTTGTTCTAGCTGGGTTTTAGCCCCGTTGGGTGTCTGGAACGCACCTGGGCCCACCCGAGCCCCCGTCCAAATATACCAACAAGTCCTAATTCATAATACGGACTCACTCAAGCCTTCGGAACACCCAAAACAATGCTAAATCTATAAATCACATCCCAAAACTCCTAAAATCCTAACTTAAGAAACTTCAAGTTCTTGATTTTATAACAATGCGCCGGACCGACCTATACAACTCGGAATGACATCAAATTTTGTAGACAAGTCATAAATGATATAACGGGACTATTCCCGGTCTCGGAATCACATTCGGACCCTGATAACATAAAATCACGCTCCAAACCAAATCTCAAATTTAAGGAAATCCTTATAACTTCATTAACTCTCAATTTCCAATTTTTGATCTGAAACACGTCAAATCAAGTCCGTTCCTCACCTAATTTCACAGATAACTCAAATAAAACATATTGAACCTGTTCCGGGCTCTAGTACCATAATACGGGCCCAGCAACACATGTTTCACATCGAGGTTCATTTTCATAAGCCTTTATTATTTTTCAGAAAAAAAATTTCTTTAAAAATACACTTCTCGGACTTGGGACCTCAGAATTCGATTCCGGGCATACGCCTAAGTCCCATATTTCCCTACGGACCCTTAGGGACCATCAAATCACAGGTCCAGGTCCGATTACCAAAAATGTTGACCAAAGTCAACTTTATTTAATTAATTATCATAAATTCAACTCTTTATCAAGTTTTCACATAAAGGCTTCCCGGCTACGCGCCCGTGCAGCGCACGCACATCGAGGTGAGATTAACGGAGGGGCCATGGAACACACTCATAATCATATTTACATAGGATGACCTTTTGGGTCATCATAATCTCCACCTCTAAAACAAACTTTCGTCCTCGAACGGACATAGAAATGTATCTGAATCGGGGAAAAGATGGGGATATCGGCTCCGCATATCGGACTTGGACTCCCAGTTCACTGCCTCAACATGCTGACCTCTCCACTGAACACGAATCGAAGGATAACTCTTCGATCTCAACTGACAAACCTGCCGAGCCAAAATGGCTACCGGCTCCTTCTCATAAGACAAATCCTTGTCCAACTGGACACCGCTGAAATCAAGTACATGAGATGGATCCGCAATATACCTTAGGAGCATAGACATATGAAACACCGAGTGCACGGCTGATAAGATAGGTGGCAAGGCAAGTCGGTAAGCCACCTCTCCTACCTTATCCAATATCTCAAATGGACCAATGTATCTAGGGATCAACTTGCCCTTCTTCCCGAACATCATCATGCCCTTCAGAGGCGACACTCGAAGAAATACCCGGTCTCCTATCATGAATGCCAAATCTCAAACTCTGCGATCCACATAACTCTTCTGCCTGGACTGAGCTGTACGAAGTCTATCCTGAATAATCTTCACCTTGTCCAACGCATCCTGGACTAACTCAGAACCCAACAATCTAGCCTCTCCTGGCTCAAACCATCCAACTGGAGACCGACACCGTATACCATACAACGCCTCATATGGAGCCATCTGAATGCTCGACTGATAGTTGTTGTTGTAGGCAAACTCATCTAAAGTCAAGAACTGGTCCCATGAACCACCAAAGTCAATAGTACAAGCCCGCAACATATCCTCCAAAACTTGAATAGTCCGCTCGGACTGACTGTCCGTCTGAGGATGGAATGCTGTGCTCAAATCAATATGCGTACCCAACTCTCGCTGAAATACTCTCTAGAAATGGGAGGTAAACCGAGTACCCCTGTCTGATATAATGGATAAGGGCACACCATGCAATCGAACAATCCCTCTCATATATATCTTTGCCAACTTCTCCGCTAAATATGAAACTAATAACAGAATGAAGTGCGCTGACTTGGTCAGCCTATCCACCACAACCCAAACCGCATCAAACATCCTCTAAGTCTGTGGGAGTCCAACTACAAAGCCCATGGTGACACGCTCCCACTTCCACTCAGGAAGCTGAATCTGCTGCATCAAACCAACTGGTCTCTGGTGCTCGTACATAACTTGCTGACAGTTCAAGCACCGAGCTACATAAGCTACAATATCCTTCTTCATCCTCCGCCACCAATAATGTTGTTGTAAGTCCTGGTACATCTTTGCAGCGCCTGGATGAATGGAATACCGGGAACTATGGGCCTCATGTAGTATCAACTCACGAATACCATCAACATCAAGTACACAAATACGGCCATGCATCCGCGGAACTCCCTCATCATCAACCGTAACATGCTTGGCACCTCCGTGCCGGACTGTATCTCTAAGAACACATAAATGACGATCATCATATTGCCTGGCCCGAATACGGTCATACAATGAAGAACAGGCCATGGTATTGGCCAACACACTGCCACAATACCCGACTGAGCTACTACAGTTGTCTGAGGTGCTGGAGCCGTAAACTGAGTGGCAAACTGCTCTGGGGTGTGGATGACATGAGTCTGGGCCCCTCCCCCAGCCTGAGAACCAGCTGGTGCAGTAGGAAGAAAACCGGCCTGAGCCACACTCTCCATAAGTCCCACCAAGAGGACTGGCAATGAACCCCTCTGGGACCTGAGCTGGTCCGGCTGGAACCGTCTGAGCAGGAACCTCACTGGCATAGTCTACCTGTGGGTCCTCTACTGGGGCTGCTGCTCTGGGCAGAACCCTGCCCCTGCCTTGGCCTATGGCACGGCCTCGGCCTCAGCCCCTCGTAGGAGCTGCAATAAGAGGATCAGGTTGCTGATCGATCGATGAGGAAGCATGCGTCCTCGCCATTTGCGAGAGAGTAGGATAGAGACTCAATTAGTATTTAGAATTCAAATGGCACGACAAAGAATGAAAGATATGAAGTTATTCCTAACTTGCAGCCTCTGCGGAATAAGTGCAGACGTCTCCGTACCGATCCCTCAGACTCTACCAAGTTTGTTCGTGAGTAGTGAGTCCTAAGCAACCTAGTGCTCTGATACCAACTTGTCACGACCAGAAATCCCACCTTCAGGTCGTGATGGCGCCTAACGTTGAACCCGCTAAACAAGCCAACTTTTGAACTGAGTAAACTCATTAAAAACTAAAATAAACAAGATAACTAAGGCATCGATGGTCAACAATATGGAGGTTAACTAAATTCAAAATAATATAGCAACTTCGTAATAAAACCCATATAAATATCCTATAACTGGTGTCACATACTCACGAACTGTCTATGAGATTACTGAATACAATGGTCTGAAAATAAGTACATATGATTGTCTTTGAAACTATAAAATAAGACAGAATTGAAAGAGAAGTGCAGAATGTGACGCCAAAGCCCACGAACGTGTGTGGGTCTACCTCGAGGTCTCCTGAATAACTGGTGGAATGCTCCCTCCGTCAGTGTCCACCGGGTTCGGCTAAGTAATCTGCACAACATAAAGAAGTGCAAGTGTAGCATCAGTACAACCGACCCCATGTACTGAGTAAGTGCCGAGCCTAACCTCGGCGAAGTAGTGACGAGGCTAGGACCGACAACAATATACATACCTGTGCAATTCTATATAATAACAGGAAAATATCGACAGAAATAAACGAGTATAAACAGGTGCAGGGAGAGTCATGTTGGGGATAAGAGGGGCAACAAATACTAGCATAGTGGGATAGGGTAACAACTGAAATATAACAGTACAGCAGAAATGTAACGCTTCAGAACAGATAATGAACAACACAAGGCACGACATGTACCCTCGTGCATCACCTCACAAATCACTCCGCACGGAATGTCCCCTCGTGCATCAACCAATAACACATCTGCACGGCATGTCCCCTCGTGCGATAAACAATAAACGATCATCACGGCATGTCCCCTCGTGTGATAAATAATAAACAATAAACACGGCATGTCCCCTCGTGCGATAAATAATAAAAAATCATCAAGGCATGTCCCCTCGTGTGATAAATAATAAACAATCAACACGGCATGTCCCCTCGTGCGATAAATAATAAACAATCAGCACTATAATTTGCAAACTAACAATAAGAAATCTCAAGTGTACATAAATACTCAATAAAATTTTATCGTCCCGGCAAGGGACTCAGCTATTACCAAACTTGCTCAGAGATATAATTTCAACAGTAAAACCTCAACTGAAACAAATAACTCTATAACTCCCCACGTCATGAGACGACATCAATGTATTGCTTCTAAATCACCACTTACTTATAGTACAGAGAATTTTAAGAGCACGGTATGATTCATCACAATGGACTCACGGGCATGCTTGACCACAACATATAGGTACTCGTCACCTAACCTATACGTTGGACATGAATTACACATAGCAAATAAGACTCAATACCAAATCCCTCAAGCTAAGGTTAGGCCAAACACTTACCTCAGCTCCAAAATGCAAGTCAAGCCTCAATCCCAGCCTTTCCTTTCGAATCCATCTTTGAATCGATAATATCTAGAAATAATTGAGTTATTAACATCAATAATTACTCAATAAACCAATTCCAAAGCCTAGTTATACATTTCCTATCATTCTTCCAAAGAAACCAAAATTCCACCCCGGGCCCGCACACTCGAATCCCAAAAATTCTCAAAGGAATCACTCACCCATAGTCTAAGGAACATAAATATGAAGTTTCCACTTGAATTCATAGCACTAAACGGACAATACGCGAACCCAATTCTTGATTTTCCACTATTTTAGTAGGTAATCCCATTAACTATTCATTCATGAAACTAGTATTAGGAAGGAATTAACTTACCTTAACAGTAGCTAGGTCGTGGTGTATCGTTCCCAAGCTCACAGGTCTCTAATATGGTTTTTGGTATGAAGGGAATGAGGAAATCTCGTGTTTTTGGCATTTAAAACAGTCTGGCCTACAGGGGTTCCGCACCTGAGGCCTTGGGACCGCACTGGCGAGAAAAGATCGCACCTGCGGAAAATGGAAAGGCAGGCTGGGGTCGCACCTGCGGAGCTGGAGACCGCACCTGCGGCTCCTCTCCTGCGGAAAAAGAACCGCACCTGTGGAACCTCCGCACCTGCGGTCACACCAGCAAAAGCTGCACCAGTAGTTGTTCTAGCTGGTTTTTAGCCCCGTTGGGTGTCCGGAAGGCACCTAGGCCCACCCAAGCCCCCGTCCAAATATACCAACAAGTCCTAATTTATAATACGGACTTGCTCGAGCCTTTGGAATACCCAAAGCTACGCTAAATCTCAAAATCACATCCCAAAACCACTAAAATCCTAACTTAAGAAACTTCAAGTTCTTGATTCTATAACAATGCGTTGGACCGACCTATACAACTCGGAATGACATCAAATTTTGCAGACAAGTCATAAATGACATAACGGGACTATTCCCGATCTCGGAATCACATTCGGATCTCGATAACATAAAATCACGCTCCAAACCAAATCTCAAATTTAAGGAAATCCTTATAACTTCATTAACTCTCAATTTCCCATTTTTTATCCGAAACACGTCAAATCAAGTCTGTTCCTCACAAAATTTAGCAGATAACTTAAATAACAAATATCGAACCTGTTCCGGGCTCCGGTACCATAATACGGGCCCGTCAACACAAGTTTCACATCGAGGTTCATTTTCATAAGCCTTTATTATTTTCAAAAAATAATTTTCTTTTAAAATTTATTTCTCAGACTTGGGACCTCGGAATTTGATTCTGGGCATACGACCAAGTCCCATATTTCCCTACGGACCCTCCCGGACCGTCAAATCACGGGTACGGGTCCGTTTACCAAAAATATTGACCAAAGTCAACTTTATTCAATTAATTATCATAAATTTAACTCTTTATCAAGTTTCCACATAAAGGCTTTCCGGCTACGCGTCTGGGCTACGCACGCACATCGAGGTGAGATTAACGGAGGCTTTCGGGACCTCAGAACACACTCATAATCAAATTTACATAGGATGACCTTTTGGTTCATCACATGATAATACTTCTGGAATCCAATTTCATTTTGCAAACCGAAAATTCTGAATGGATAGATACAGTCCAACCATAATAAAATATAAGTTAAACTCAAACTTTAAAAAGAAGAAAATCTAGAAGTTCAATAGAAATCAATTTGTTTCTATAAATTCTTCGAACACCTAGTGTACAGATATATTTACTTAAGGAGTTAAAAAGTCCCATTCTTGACCAACAAACTCTTGCATGCAGAAGAATTGGAATGAAGTAGACTCAAGCTTCAACTGAAAGAGTCCAATAATATACCCTTAACAAACCAAATCAGACATGTAGGTACAAAATAAATCTAAGTAAAGGAGAAAAGCAATACATACTAGTTGAAGTCCCATGTCGAAAAAAGATGCAAGGTAAAGTTTGTGACTTACACATGTTTCTTTTGTCTCCTCATTTACATATGATCCATCTTGTTTCATATGTGTAGCAAGAAAAAGTTGTGCTCGTCCAGGTTTACTCCATGTCTCAGCCATCTATGTATGAAAACAAAATTAGTTAGAATAGTTTAATAAAAGTAAAATAAATAGATACAATATCTAAAATTTAAATAATAAAGTAAGGTAAATAATGTAACATCTTTCACCATTTCAGCCCTTCTTCTAGAATTAGGTTTGGAGCCACCGGTGTGTGGAACTGTTTGTTTCTTCCGATTTTATGCATTTCTTTTACACATGTTCTGACAATAAGATACATTTCAGTCAATTATATAAATGAATAATCATATTTTTATGCATTTCAATGTGACGTTTCAGAAGAATACTTGAGTTTCTTCTTTATAACGGTAGTTCACAAAGGAAGTCCATTGATCCCGACTAATACCTGCCGGAACATTATTCATAATCTCATCTTTGGTTTTAAGTGGGTATTTAAACTCATACCACAACTTCTGCCTACTTGCAGCCCACTTCTTTGAAATAGAGCAATAAACATATCCTCGTGCAATTTTCTCAAATGTGATAAAACAGAAATGAGGCTTCAAAAATAAATTGAGTAATTACCATTACCATAGTGATTAGTTTATCTTTTATATATAAATATAAAAACAAAAGACTAAATAGAGATATAGTTATAAAGATATAGAACGTATACCTTTATAATGTTATTAAAGCAATCGTCAAAGTATGACTTAGGCATATCCGGCCATTTATCAAAGCTAATTGGAAATATGATACAGTCAGTTGCTAAAATGCCACATACGCCTGCATGAAGGCCTTGTGCTTCGCCAATCGGATCCTAGCCATCAAACTCCACCACAACACGTTCTCCCTGTAAACTTAATGCTTCTCTAGTCTTCAATTTGAGCCTTTTGGTATCTCCACGTGAATCTTTAATACATAAAAATAAAATCAAAAAAGTGAAGGTAAGAGAAAGTTAATTCTTGCACCAAGAAGAACAAAGTGTTAATGGAAAAGCCAAGGAGTCTACTGATGCAAATCCAATGCAAGGTGATGTTGCCAATAATGCAATGATACAATCAGATCCTAAGGTGGTGCAGAATATGCAAGCAGAGATTATTAGCTCTGCAGTTCATCAAGTAGATTCAGTTGATCCAGGAGGAACTAAAGTTGATGCAACAGTGATGAGGAAAGAAACAAATGAGATGAATAAAGGTGCCATGGTTTGTACAGATAATGCAGAAGGAGTGGCAGGAAATAGGCTTCAAGATGATTAGATGTTAAACTCTCAATTGCAGCAACAAAATATGAAAGAAAAAAGAGGTTGAATGCTAATTACCAAACCTGTGTAGACTGATATTGGAGCTCAAATAAATACTAAGGAAGCTGTGGAGAATTTGGGAAGAACTGGAAAGGATATTGATGAAGAATCGTCGGCTTAAAATTTCCTAAACATATCCAAGAAAGGAGATTTATCCCCAAGGATAATGGACAAGGTGAAATTAGCTGGTCGCGGGAGAAAAAGGCACCAAAAAGATGCTTCAACTATGCAAACAGTAGGAGTTCAAAATAGAATGACTCAAACAAAATCTCATAATTGAATATGACTTAGAACAACAGCTACCAAGGAAACTGACCAATCTGGAGATACGCATATATCTAAAATAGGATATGATCACTCGCTAATGCTGCTCACCTGTAATGCTACAGAAGTACCAATTAAGAAAGCATCCAGATTTTTAAACTTTTGGACCTAACACAGAGGAAGAAGCTAAGGCTATTGTTGAGGCTCTTACATATTGTGTTCAACATGATTATGTTCTCATTGATCTCAATGGAAATAGCGTCACTCTATGAAACAATCCTCCCACTATGCCCCACAAGCAAGCTTCATACAATTTTATCCAACATGCAACCCGAACTAAGGTATGATCGAATCTGGCAAGCTCTTGAACTCCGCTTGCACCACCCATACCAAATAATTACAAATACAATAGATATCCAGATTACCTCATGTAGTCATATTAGCACAAGAAAATATGAGAGCTGGTATGCACATAGTAGCAAGAGTATTTTAAATAAGCAATCTTTCTTTAGATCGATGTTACAATTTGGAGAATAAGAAATTAAGAACACATAACCCAACAAGGAATTCTAAGCTTCTACTTAAGAGAAAAATGCTTTTCAGTGAAGTCGTAGAAGAGCTCCTCCAAGAGAAATGTTGAAATACCACCTGGTCACCATTAGTTTTTGGAGAATTAGAGAAAATAGAACCTTAATGTTCTATGGCAGAAAGATTTAAAATAATTTTTAAGTTCTTCAGAAAGTAAAAGCAAGTAACGTATCCATGATCTTTTTTTTTTAGATTACTAAAGCTAATTACTCATTCTATTTTTACTTGTTTATCATTATTAAATTTCAAGTATATAGGACTTGTTTACTAGTAAGAGTTTATAATCTTGATGCTTTAGACAATTTTTAACAACCATAGTAGGAAGAAAGATTGTTCTTCAAACTTATCCAATGTAAAATCCTTGTGCAGGCATCTCAATTCCTACTGTATCCTTTAAATTTTCAATATGTGCTCATTTCCATGGGAAATCTCCAGTACACAATGGAAATTAATGGACATTTACATGAACTACTGGAGATGCAATAAAAGGTTGTCCAACATTCCATCTCTGTCATTTTGATTAAACTAGAGGAGAGCCAAGGATTTGGTGCTACATAAGTGTAACCTTGAAAGTGTTCACCTCACTATTCAAGAACACACCTCAATTAATTATGAATAAAACAGTTAGCTATGTAGTTTGCAGCAGCCTAGTGATGAAATTTTTAACCTCTTTCAAAACGACAACAACGTCGGACGAAATTGATGGTTTAGTTTCAAAAAAAAGAGAAGAAAAGGAAGTTTGATTCTCAGAAGTCAACAGGTTCAAGTGCAACATTACAAGAATACTCAGAGACGGAGGCAGACGGTGGTGCTACACCAAATAGCAATAAGAGACAAAGAGTAGCAGCGGTAATTGGTGGGATAGATGACGAAAATAACCAAATAGAAACAAAGATTTCTCACATAACAGTTGAAAGGAACCGCATAAAGCAAATGAATGAACATTTGTCTGTTCTCTGCTCTTTGATGCCTTGTTTTTATGCTAAACGAGTACGGTTCTATTTCTCTTTTCCAACTATATTTCGCTACCTTTTCATTTTTTATTTTCTAGTGGTTTCAACTGCAAATCTTCTTTTGACTTTAATAATTAACTTCTATACTTTTTTCCTTCTTCTATCTAGTTCGAAAACTTCACATTATACGTATCGTTACATTCTCGTCTAATTTTTTTAGAGAGTATATATAAGTTGAATCCATAACTGTATCTCCGTTTACCATATGCATTCTTCTGCAGTGCAGCAAACACAAGCAAATGTGCAATTCATATGGAACAAAAGAACCAAAGTGCAACAAATTCATATCATCCTTAGCAGCTGACATGAGCGCCAAGTTAATAGTGGAAGTCACAACAAAAGGATCACCATCAACTGCGGCCTTAGCAGCAGCATCAGCTCAGAAAACATGAGGCAAATTAGGTGCATTATTCTAGAGCAAAAACTCGACAAAACACAAAAAGTAATTCAAGAAACAGGGCTAAAGGACATGGTAGAGTTCAAAACACGAGACCCTGTTGAGGTGTTTCATAATTACGAGAACATCGATTTCTCATTAGTTATTGGTTATTTTTGGGGAAAACGACATTTAATTTAATAATTCGACATGAATTTATTAAAAGGATCTTTAAGCAAATAGAAATGCAAATGCAAATAATACTGATAGACATATGAACCTTAATTTATCTATATTTTTTTTGTTGCTAAGAGCAGGAAAGGAATCCTCAAATTTAGAAAGCAGAGCAGCTCCCAAAACTCTAACAAATCTGAACTGAAATCTACCTTAAAAATGAAGAAACAGTAAATAAAAATGAAATACATTTACCTTATACTACGATGAACAAATTAGGGATTTCTAGCTTCTGTACTTCTCGGTGTTCTTGCTGTGACTGGAGTGAGATAGAGGGTATTGGGCAAATTATATTTTTAAAACCCCAAAAGAAATTACTTTGAAACTCCAATAGAAGTTACTTTGAGGAGACGAAGCTATGATGTTGCTGGAGATTCTATCGTTCCAGATTCCGTTGACTACTACGCCGAGTTGAAATGGATGATGAAGAAGATGAATTTGATGATTTGGACAATGAGTTAGGGATTCATGGAAGCAGAGTTACGGGGCCCTCTTCTTTGATTTGAAGCACAGTTCCAAATTCTATGAATTTGCTTTTCAGAAACAAGTTAGGGACAATGAGTTACAATTTCCGTTTAGAATCAGAGTAAAATTGGGAAAGGCAGAATTCTGAAAAGATTGGAAAAAAAAGGAGGGAGTGTGAAATATATTGCCCGCTATTATTATTATTGTATAATTTTGCGGAGGTTTTAGACCCCGTTAATTGTATAATTTTGTGGGGCTAATATATTGCTGCAAAAGTATGCAACTTGCGCAGGTTAGTTATAACCTCCGTAAATAAATATAAATTGCGGAGGTTAGTTATAACCTCCTTAAATAAACCTCCGCAATTTACCCATTTTTTTGTAGTGAAAAGAGGTATTTATTCTTGAAGACAACCGTCAAACATGAGAAAAACAATAATGAAAAAAAGTCATAATTGAAGGTGTCACTTTGTGACTGATGCAGCCGCAGAAAGCCCTAAAAGGCACCGAGTAACTGCAGAACCAATCTGGTGGGAACACGTGGATTGAGAATTAAATGGAAGCGACAAGCGACGCCTATGTTCAGAGAAGGATACAATGTTTCGAGGTAAAGCGGCGGCAAAATATTCCCCCCATAAATGCATATCCACTTACCAAATATTAATCTATAAATAAATGGTAAGTGGGGGGACTATCTGTATTGGTAAAAAAGAGTTTCACACGTAAGATGATTCCTGACAACTCAGCCAGCTACGTGGACCAAGGAAAACATGATAGCTGGATATGATTCTATAAAGAGGTACGGAACAGAGAGGTACGGATTAATAAACCTACGGGGTAATCATCTACGCGAAACCTAACCTGATTGGGACAAGGAAGAGATACGGTCAAAATGAATCCAGACAGAGCTACGGGCAGATCCAGAGATCCTCAATTAATGACTCATACGTTACACAACCTTCACGCAAGAGTTACAGTTATCCTTTGAAATGTCCCATTAATGTAATAATTAGTCATTAATGAGTGGTCATTGTAAAAGGAAGACGTTATATTGAGGAACTCCCGATATAAGGGAAGAGGAAATGGCTTGTAAGGGCATCTGAACGACGAATACAATACACTTTACTTTTCTGAAGCATCTTATTATCATCATTTACTTATTCTTCTTTACTTAATACTATTTCCTTTATTATCAGTAACTCGTGTTCATCCTAAAAATAGCTTTGGTCAAAGGATCTAATTCTTTGGTTGAAAAAAACCCCCTACGGATGAGACCGAAATGGTCACTGTTTTCTTGCAGGCCCAAGAGGCCGATTACTTTCAAAATACGATGTCTGCCATGGGCAAACCGTTCGCGGAGGCCACCAAAATTGGTGGAATGGTAGAAAATTTCTTAAAAATAGGTCGTATCTTGAGTCAGTCAGCTCTAAGAGCCACCTCTCAAGCCATTCAGAGCAGCTCGGGGGTCTTAGCAAGCAGGAAAAAGAAAGAAGAGGGAGCCATGATGGCTTCGAGCTTAAAGAGTCCTCTACGGTTCCATGATTATTCAGGCCCATCTCCTAGGGCCCCACACTATTATTATCCTCATCAAGACGTAGCCTATGCTATATCCCCCCATTCCTATGCAGTGATGAATGATCAGCCGTACACCCAGCCAGAACAACAATACAATCAGAACAGAGCTCAATTTCCCAGAAATAACCCTCATCAGCAAGCCCCATATAATCCATGTCCTCCCCATAATAACTACCAATATAATAACCGTCCCCGTGAGCCACCCAGAAAAACTAACTTCACACCCATTGGTGAGTCATATTCTAGCCTTTTTCCCAAATTGGTTGAAATGGGCCTTTTGCCGCCTGTACTATAACGACCCGACCGGTCGTTTTGTGTTGTCGGAACCCATTTCCCTAAATAAAACTTCCCATAGCGGCTTATCATGATTTATGACTTGCGGTGTGGGTGGTTCATGATTTAGGAGTGTTTAGAGCAGTATAGAAACACTTAATTCCTTAAGGTTGGCCTTTTTGGCCAAGTTTGACTTCGGTCAACATTTTGAGTAATCGAACTCGGAATCAAGTTTCGACAATTCCGGTAGCTTTGTATGATGATTTCGGACTTGGGCGTATGTTCGAAATGGGTTTTGGATGACCCAGGTGTGTTTCGGCGCCCAATATCGAAATAAGAGTTTCCTTAAGTTCATATTTTAGTTTGGATTGTGTTTTTGTGTTATCGAGGTCCGAACCGGGGATAGTTCCGTTATGTCACTTATGACTTGCCTGCAAAATTTGGTGTCATTCCAAGTAGTATAGGTCTGGTCGGCCCATTGATATCGAATTCAAGAACTTAAAGATCTTGGGTTTTGATTCTAGGGGTTTTGACGTGTGATTTTGAGTTTTAGCGTTGTTTTGAGTTTTCTGAAGGCTCGAGCGAGTCCGTATTATGATTTGGGACTTGTTGGTATATTTGGACGGGGGCTCGGGTGGGCCTTGATGCCTCTCAGGCACCAAACGAGGCCAAAATCCAGCTGAAACAATTGTTTGTGCACCTGATCTGGTGTGACCGCAAATGCGGTTGCCCAGTCGCAGGTGCGACCCCCAGGTGGGCTGCCCAATTCTCGCAGGTGCGGGCCTTTTCACGCAAGAGCGGAGCCGTTGGTGCGGACTCCTGACCGCAGGTGCGAGCCCAGGCCCTCTTGTCCACTTCCGCAGGTGCGAGACTCTTCTCGTAGGTGCGAGACCGCAAGTGCGGTCCTTGAGCTGCAGATGCGGAACCGCTGTAGGCAGTGTGTTCTTTTAAAATATGGGAAATGTTCATTTTTCTTCATTTATTCAACCATTAGAGACCTTGAGAGCTTGGGAAAACTTCCCTACGACGTAGCCACTGAAGAGGTAAGTAAATTCTACCCTAGTGTTAGTTTAATACTTGAATTACTAGTTAAATTAACTACCTAATTAGTGAAAATCTAGGAATTTGGGTAATAACCTAGGGCTTTCGAGAATTTAAGGAATTACCCGTGAATTGGCTATGAAATCATACAAAAATCATATATTAACGATCCTTAGGCTATGGGTGAGTGTTTCCTTCGAGAATTTTCGAAATCCGAGCGTGCGGGCCCGGGGGGTGGGGGGGGGTGAATTTTGGGATTTCTTCAAGAATGATGAATTGACTAAGTAAATAGGAGAAATTCCATGCTTTGAAAATAATTTGATATATTTACATAACATATGATTAGTTTCGAGTCACTGGGTGACGAGTTCGGTATTTCGGGTCTTGACCCAGGGAGTACGTTCAACACGAGGTGGGTCTCCTTTCTAACCTTGTAAGAGGGAATTGTCCCCATAGGTGATCTAAAGTCTATGTGTTAATGTTTGTCGGGGGCTACGTACATACAAAGTGACGAGAGTCCGTACGTAGCGACTATTATTATTATGTCCGGGTAGTTAGGCCCACATCATGCCTTGTGATTCTTTGTCATAAAGAATTATATGTTATGAATTCATGTTATATGTAGTAGTGTTTCTCTGAGATTTATGGAATTTGATAACTTGAAGGAATTGTTTATGGAAAGTAATTTTAAAGGATTATTGCGTGTGCATGTGACCGCTTCGCAATATACATTCCGCGAGCGGAGTGTAATTTCCCCCACTCTCATGGGAGCGGGCCGTACGCCACTGCGAGATTCAAACATGCACTTATGGTTCGGGTCGTTCGACCCTCGGTAGTGCACATATATGATCATTTTATTTTATGGCTCAGGTTGGTTGTCCTTACCTCGTATGCACATGATAAATTGTTGATGATTTCATGGATATTGATTTAACATATATTTTGGGGAAAATGAAGTAGTAATTGTTTATTTACTTCCAGTATTTATTTGGATCTTAGTGCCTTCAATATTTGCTGCCTTACTACCTTCACATGCCTACCGTTTTCATCATATTCTGTTAAATTATATTGTTGGACCTTAATGAGTGTCAAGTCGACCTCTCGTCACTAATTCTTCGAGATTAGACGGGATACTCACTAGGTACATATTTATTTATGTACTCATGCTACACTTATGTACTTAATTGTACAGGTTCTGAGGCTGGTGCTTCTGGTTATCAGATCGGAGCTAGATTCTGATTATAGCTGGACCTGACTTTACGGTGAGCTGCTCTCCTGATGATCCTCGGAAGTACCATGGAGTTTTGTTTTGTTATTACCCGTCTATTTCTTTCAGATAGTGGGACTGTATAGCATATCTTTTGTATATTCTATTAGTATGCCCGTAGGACTTGTGACACTAGTTTCTGGCATACACGCATTAGTTGTAATGGATTACGGTACTGTATATATATTGGCTCATGCCTCCTTATGACTATTTTTTTAAGTCTGGTTAACTATCCTTCCTGATTTACGTTTTGAACTTTAAAACGTGGTATATGTTGAAATGTTTTATCAAATAAGAAAGAACCCTTAGTAAATTGAGTGTTGGCTTGCCTGACCGGGCTGTTGGGCCCCATCACAACCTGAGTTAGTATTTTGGGTCGTGACAACATGGTATTAGAGCTCTAGGTTCACATAAGTCACACGAGTCACAGGCAGACCAAGTAGAGTCTTGCGGATCGGTATGGAGTCGTCTGTACTTATCTTCAGGAGGCTATAGGGTGTTAGGTAACCTCTCTTTATTCATATTCTATCGTCCAATCGATGGTTTACTAAAACTCATTCTTCTATTCTCTCACATATGGTGAGGACGCGCGTATCTGATGTTCTAGACCCGAGAGATGCCGCTACCCCCGCCGTCCGAGGCTATGGCAGAGGACGGAGGAGGGAACCGACCCGAGGTAGGGGACGAGGTCATCCCAGAGCTATTCCAGTTGCACCACCACCAGAGGATCTGATCATATAGGAGCAGGAAGAGGTGCCCCCAGCAGATCCTGCTCCAGTGGACTTCATGATGGCGCCAGGCTTCCAGGAGGTCATGGGCCGTATGATGCGGTTTATAGACACCATGTCCCAGGCTGGTTTATTTCCAGCAGATCCTGCCTCTTCTCAGGCGGGAGGGGGAGTCCAAAATCCTAATGCCCAGACTACAGGTCAGAGAGCAGCATTACATCATACTCCGGGTACACTGCCCGTGGGTGGGGTCCAGCCTGAGGTAGCAGCACTTGAGACCAGACCAGTTACGAACGGCGATCTGCAGAAGTTATTGGATAGATGGACCAGATTGCACCTCCAGTCTTCGGGGGTTAGCGAGGCAAGGATGCCTAGGACTTTATTGACCGGTGCAGGGACAGACTGCACAACATGAGGATATTAGAGTCCCATGGAGTGGACTTCACTACCTTTAAGTTGGAGGGCATAACTCGCAGATGGTGGCAGTCTTACATCCACAGCAGGCCAGCAAATTCTCCTCCTATCACTTGGGGCCAGTTCACATAGCTATTCTTAGACAGGTATATTCCACCCTCTGATAGGGAAGAGTTGCGGTATCAGTTTGAGCAGCTGGGGGACATATGTCAGGTGATAGATTATGAGGCCAGATTTTCAGAGCTGTCACGCCATGCACTCATGATACTACCTACTAATGCCGAGAGGCTGCGGTGATTTGTGGTTGGGTTGCATCCAGGTATTAGGGCCACCATGGCCGGAGAGGTGGAGATGGGGACTCCTTATCAGCTCGTGGTGGAGATTGCTCGCAGGATCAAGCGTTATCGGTCGAGGAGCAGGGAACACGGGCAACAGGATAAGAGGACTAGATTCTCGGGACATTTTAGAGGTGCCCCTGCTAGGGGCAGAGGTCAGTTTGGTAGTGGTCAGCCCAGCATGCCTTCATATTCAGCACCTCCAACACCTCCCCGAGGTGTTCCAGCGAGGGCTCATTTCAGCGCCATGCCAGAGCGTTCCTACCGCCCTCCAGCCATTCAGAGTTCACCCAATGGTTATTCCAGTCATCCGAGATTCTCCAGTCCTTACTTCGGTGCTATGCCAGAGGGTTCACATCGCTCTCCGTCCATTCAGGGTTCTTCTTCGGGGCATCAGGCTATGGTACCTAGAGGTTGCTTTGAGTATAGGGATCTAGGTCATATGCAGAGGCATTGTCCCAAGCTTCGGGGCAAAGCGGTGCAACAGGGTTATCAGCCTATGGGTCCAGCACCAGCGGTCCGGCCACCTAGAGGTGAAGGACAGGTCGGCAAGGGTCGTCCTAGAGGTGGAGGCTTGTCAGGGGGAGGTCAGTCAGCTCCTGTTCACTTTGGCGGAGCTTAGTCTTTCGGTGCTCTAGCTAGATTCTATGTTATACCGGCCAGATCAGACGTAATGGCCTCATACGCCGTGATCACATGTATTATTTCAGTATGTGATAGAGAGGCATCAATGTTATTTGATCCAGGATCCACCTATTCATATGTTTCAGCCTTATTTGCTCATTTTCTGGATGTTCCTCGCGAGTCCTTGGATTCTCCTATATATGTGTCCACTCCTGTGGGCGATTCGGTGATGGTAGACCGGGTTTATCGGTCTTGTGTGGTTACATTCTGTGGATTCGAGACCAGAGCGGACCTTTTATTGCTCGATATGGTCGATTTCGAGGTTAGTTTAGGCATGGATTGGCTATTTTCTTATCATGTCGTGCTAGATTTCCATGCCAAGACAATTACTTTAGCCATGCCTGAGTCACCTAGGCTGGAGTGGAGAGGTTCCTCAGTTAGTGTAGCCAGCCAGGTTATTTCATTACTGAAGGCTCGACATATGGTCGAGAAGGGTTGTCTGGCCTATCTTGCTTATGTGCGGTACACCACCGCTGAGTCTCTGATGATTGATTCAGTGCCAGTTGTTCGAGAGTTTGCTGATGTATTTCCTTCAGACCTTCCGGGCATGCCTCCAGATCGCGATATTAATTTCTGCATTAATGTAGCTCCAGGCACTTAGCCTATTTTCATTCCTCTGTACCGTATGGATCCGAAAGAGTTGAAGGAGTTGCTGGCTAAGGGGTTCATTAGACCGAGTGTATCACCCTGTGGTGCTCCAGTCCTATTTGTGCAAAAGAAGGATGGGTTTATGCGGATGTGTGTTGATTACCGCTAGTTGAACAAGGTCACCATTAAGAACAAGTATCCTTTGGCGCACATCGATGATTTGTTTGACCAGTTGCAGGGTTATAGGGTGTTTTCTAAAATTGATGTGAGATCGGGATATCATTAGTTGAAGATTCGGGCCTAAGATGTTACGAAGACTGCTTTTCGTACGAGATATGGCCATTATGAGTTCCTGGTGATGTCCTTTGGCTTGACTAATGCCCCAACAACATTTATGGACATGATGAACAGGGTGTTCCGGCCGTATATTGATTCCTTTTTCATTGTCTTTATTGATGACATCTTGATTTACTCACGTAGCCTGGGCGAGCAGGAGTAACATTTGAGAGTAGTGCTCCAGACTTTGCGGGAACAGAATCTATATGCTAAGTTCTCCAAGTGTGAGTTCTAGTTGGATTCGGTGGCAGTTTTGGGGCATGTGGTATCCGGAGAGGGTATCAAGCTTGATTCTCAAAAGATTGAGGTAGTGCAGAGTTGGTCGCGTCCTACTTCAGCTACAGAGATCAGGAGCTTTCTGGGCCTAGCAGGCTATTATCGCCGATTTGTGGAGGGGTTCTCTTCTATGGTAGCTCCATTGACTAGATTGACTCAGAATAATGTCCCATTCCGATGGTCCGACGAGTGTGAGGAGAGCTTTCAGAAGCTCAAGGCAGCATTGACTTTAGCACCAGTTCTGGTATTACCTTCAGGTTTTCGGGATGTATACTGTATATTGCGACGCTTCACGCATTGGCTTAGGGTGTGTATTGATGCAGGAATGGAGAGTTACTGCTTATGCTTCGCGCTAGCTGAAGGTTCATGAGAGGAATTACCATGTGCATGACTTAGAGTTGGCGGCGATTGTTCATGCTCTTAGGCATTACTTGTATGGAGTGTCCTGTGAGGTTTATACAGAGCACCGCAGCTTGCAGCACTTGTTCAAGCAGAGGGATCTTAATTTGAGGCAGTGCAGATCTCTTGAGTTGTTGAAGGATTATGATATCTCCATTTTTTATCATTCGGGCAAGGCAAACGTGGTAGCAGATGCCTTAAGCAGGAAGGCATAGAGTATGGGTAGCTTGGCTTATATTGCAGCAGAGGAGAGACCTCTAGCCTTGGACATTCAGTCCTTGGCTAATCGCCTAGTGAGATTAGATCTTTCAAAGCCTCGTCGAGTTTTAGCTCATGTGGTTGCTCAGTCTTTGCTATTGGGAGAGATTAAGGCTCGACAGTTTGATGATCTGTGCTTAGCAGAGCTTAGGGAGACAGTGATTCAGGGTGCTGCCAAGGAGGTTACTGTTGGCGAGGATGGTGTTCTGAGACTTCAGGGCTGTTTGTGTGTTCCTAATGTCGATGGACTTAGGGGGAGGATTCTAGAGGAGGCACACATTTCTCGGTATTCTGTTCATCCTGGTGCTACGAAGATATATTGTGAATTGAAGCATCATTACTGGTGGAGGCGGATGAAGAAGGACATTGTGGAGTATGTGGCTAGGTGTCTTAATTTCCAGCAGGTTAAGTATGAGCACCAGAGGCCAGGAGGCCTACTTCAGCGGATGCCCATTCCAGAGTGGAAATGGGAGCGCATCACTATGGACTTCGTGGTCGGGTTGCCTCGGACTTTGCGGAAGGTTGACGCGGTTTGGGTCATTGTGGATAGATTGACCAAATTGGCGCATTTAATTCTAGTGGGTACTACATATACTTTTGAGAGGTTGGCCTAGATCTACATTCGGGAGATAGTCCGGTTGCACGGTGTGACGGTGTCCAGTATATCAGATCGAGGTCTTCAGTTCACCTCGCACTTCTAGAGAGCATTGCATAGTGAGATGGGTACCCAAATAGATCTCAACACATCATTTCACCCTAAGACTGATGGTAAGTCGGAGCGTATGGTTTAGATATTGGAGGACATGCTCAGGGCATGTGTGATTGACTTTGGAGGTCAGTGGGACCAGTTCTTGCCTTTGGCCGAGTTTGCTTACAATAATAGTTATCAGTCCAGCATCGAGATGGCTCCATTTGAGGCTTTGTATGGTTGGCGATGTCGTTCTCCTATCGGGTGGTTTGAGCCTGGCGTGAAGGATGCTTTAGAGAATGTAAAGTTGATTCAGGAAATGCTCTGCACAGCACAGTACAGACAGAAGAGTTACGCGGATTAGAGGGCGCGTGACGTATCATTTATGGAAAGAGACAAGGTTCTATTGAAGGTTTTGCTGACGAAGGGTATTGTGAGGTTCGGAATGAAGGGCAAGTTGAGCCCGAGATTTATCGGTCCCCTCGAGGTGTTGAGTCTAGTTGGGGAGGTTGCTTATGAGCTAGCCTTACCTCCCAGCTTATCAGGAGTTCATCCGGTCTTTCATGTATCCATGCTCTGGGGGTACCACGCCGACTTCTCTCACGTGGTTTATTTCAACGCTATTCAGTTGGATGGGAGGTTGGGCTATGAGGAGGAGCCAGTTGCCATTATTGATAGAAAGGATCTCCAGTTGAGATCCAAGAGAGTTTCTGCCGTAAAGGTCCAGTGGAGGGGCCAACCAGTCGAGGAGGCGACCTGGGAGTCTGAGGAGGACATGCGGAGCAGATATCCGCACTTATTCAGCACTTCAGGTATGATTCTAGACCCGTACGAGAACAAATGTTTGTTTAAGAGGTGGAGAATGTAATGACCCGACCGGTCATTTTGCATTATCGGACCATGTTCCCCTAAATGAAACTTCCCATAGCGGCTTATCGTGATATATGACTTGCGGGGACGGGTGGTTCGGGATTCGGGAGTGTTTAAAGAAGTATAGGAACACTTAGTTCCTTAAGGTTGGCCTTTTTGGCCAAGTTTGACTTCGATCAACATTTTGGGTAAACGACCTCGGAATCGAGTTTCGACAATTTCGGTAGCTTCATATGATTATTTCAGACTTGGGCGTATGTTCAGAATGGGTTTTGGATGACCCGGGGGCGTTTCGACGCCCAATATCGAAATAAGAGTTTCCTTATGTTCATATTTTAGTTTGGAACGTGTTTTTGTGTTATCGAGGTCCGAACGAAATTCCGAACCGGGGATAGTTCCGTTATGTCATTTATGACTTTCTTGCAAAATTTGGTGTCATTCCGAGTAGTATAGGTAAGTTCGGCGCATTGATATCGAATTCAAGAACTTGAAGTTCTTGAGTTTTGATTCCAGAGGTTTTGAGGTGTGATTTTGCGTTTTAGCATTGTTTTGAGTGTTCTGAAGGCTCGATCGAGTCTGTATTATGATTTGGAACTTGTTGGTATATTTGGACGGGGGCTCCGGTGGGCCCAAGTGCCTCTCGGGCACCAAACGAGGCCAAAAACCAGCTGTAACAGTTGTTGGTGCACCTGATCTGGTGTGACCGCAAGTGCGGTTGCCTAGTCACAGGTGCGGGACCGCTCCTGCGGTCCCAGCCTCGCAGGTGCGACCCCTAGGTGGGCTGCCCAATTCTCGCAGGTCTTTTCCCGCAGGTGCGGACTCCTGACCGCAGGTGCGAGCCCAGGCCCTCTTGTCCACTTCCACGGGTGCGAGGCTCTTCTCGCAGATGCGAGACCGCAGGTGCGGTCCTTGAGTTGCAAGTGCGGAACCGCTGTAGGCATTGTGTTCTTTTAAAATACGGGAAATGTTCATTTTACTTCATTTCTTCCACCATTAGAGACTTTGAGAGCTTGGGAAAACTGCCCCACGACCTAGCCACTGAAGAGGTAAGTAAATTCTACCCTAGTGTTAGTTTAATACTTGAATTACTAGTTAAATTAACTACCTAATTAGTGAAAATCAAGGATTTTGTGTAGTAACCTAGGGATTTCGAGAATTTAGGGAATTACCCATGAATTGTCTATGAAATCATACAAAAATAATATATTAACAATCCTTAGGCTATGGGTGAGTGTTTCCTTCGAGAATTTTCGAAATCAAAGCATGCGGGCCCGGGGGGGGGGGGGGNTCTTCAAGAATGATGAATTAACTAAGTAAATAGAAGAAATTCCATGCTTTGAGTATAATTTGATATATTTACATAACATTTGATTAGTTTAGAGTCATTGGGTGACGAGTTCGGAATTTCGGGCGCATTCTTGACCCGGGGAGTAGGTTCGACACGAGGTGAGTCTCCTTTCTAACCTTGTAAGAGGGAATTGTCCCCATAGGTGATCTAAATTCTATGTGTTAATGTTTGTGGGGGGCTATGTACATGCAAAGTGACGAGAATCTGTACGTATCGACTATTATTATGTTGTCCGGGTAGTCAGGCCCACATCATACCTTGTGATTCTTTCTCGTAATGAATTATATGCTATGAATTCATCTTTTATGTAGTAGTGTTTCCCTGAGATTTATGGAATTTGATAACTTGAAGGAATTGTTTATGGAAAATAATTTTAAAGGAATATTGTGTGTGCATTGATCGCTTCGCAATTTACATCGCGCGAGTGGAGTGTGATTTCCCCCACTCTCATGGGAGCGGGCCGTGCGCCACGACGAGATTCAAAGATGCACTTATGGTTCGGGCCGTGCGCCACGACGAGATTAAAAGATGCACTTATGGTTGGCAGTGCACATATATGATCATTTTATTTTATGGCGCAGGCCAGTTGTCCTTATCCCGTATGCGCATGATAAATGGTTGATGACTTCATGGATATTGATTTGACAGATATTTAGGGGAAAATGAAGTAGTAATTGTTTATTTAATTCCAGTATTTATTTGGATTCAGTGCCTTTAACCTTACTACCTTCACATGCCTACCGTTTTCATCATATTCTGTTAAATTATATTGTTGGACCTTAGTGAGTGTCAAGTCGACCTACTCGTCACTACTTCTTCGATATTAGATGGGATACTCACTGGGTACATATTTATTTATGTACTCATGCTATGCTTCTGTACTTAATTGTACAGGTTCTGAGGCTGGTGCTTCTGGTTATCAGACCGGAGCTAGATTCTGATTATAGCTGGACCTGACTTCACGGTGAGCTGCTCTCCTGACGATCCTCGGCAGCACCATGGATTTTTCTTTCGTTATTCCCCGTCTATTTATTTCAGATAGTGGGACTTTATAGCATATCTTTTGTATATTCTGTTAGTATGCCCGTAGGACTTGTGACACTAGTTCCTGGCACACACGCGGTAGTTATTATGGATTACGGGACAGTATATTTATTGGCTCACACCTCCTTAAGACTGCTTTGGTTAATACTGGTTATGTACCCTTCCTGATATATGTTTCGAACTTTAAAACTTGGTATATGTTGAAATGTTTAATCAAATAAGAAAGAACCCTTAGTAAATTGAGTGTTGGCTTGCCTGACCCCGCTGTTGGGTGCCATCATGACCTGAGTTAGGATTTTGGGTCATGACATGTACCTCCAAACAGGCAGAATCAAGAATCTCCCTCATACAGGCCAGGTACAAAATATGCCTATCATGCTGGGGCAGAAAGGCATGATACCGAGGACTGCTCGACTCTTAAAAGAGCAATTGAAAACTTGACTGTATAGAAGAAGGTAGTGCTAAGGGACGAAGAAGTCCCCAATGTAACCAACAACCCGTTACTGGCTCACAACAACGGGCTAGTAATCGTGATGATTTGCGAAGATAAAGAGTTTGACCCTGCATTGAAAGCCATTATTGCCATTGTTGATACAAAAAAGAAACCTAAAACAGTGGCAAAACAGGTCAGGGTTGAAAAGAAAACAAAACCCACTCTCCAAAAGGAATAAAAGTATGAGAAAGCAGAGGTAGAGGCAACACCAGCCAAAGAAGCCATCGTAAACGTCCCAAGAGCTCCCAGAAATAGGTAGCTCATGTTGATTCCTCCAAAGAGATTGGAGCTAAGGAAAACCAAGTCAAATGTGCCAAGAATGTATATACCAAAGGGGATGTATGTATCAAAAGGGTCGGTCATCTCACCAAAGCTGGATGAGCCTCTGATCATCAGCTGCGAGCCATAAATTCCCATAAAAGACACTACTGCCATCCCTTGGAATTATAATTAGACGTTGATCACCTATAAAGGGAAGGAAGTCAGAGGTGAGGTGAATGAAACAAACCCATCTGGGAAGTATCATAACCCATAAGAGTTGAACCAAGCCAAACAAAAGTGTTTCCCCCTCAAAAAGCATGTTACTGCTAAAGAAGCCGAGGAATTCTTCCGAAAAATGAAAACTTCAGAGTATGATGTGATTGATTAACTCAGAAAGGCTCCTACCTAGTTTTCACTGTTGTCTCTGTTGTTGAGCTCAAGAGAGCACCAAAAGGTACTTCTAAAGACACTAAATGAGGCATATGTGCCAATCAAGACCACAGTTAAACAACTGGAAAGAATGGCAGAGCGGTTCTTCGAAGTCAACAGAATCTCCTTTAGATGAAATGACTAACCTCCCGAAGGAGCTGCCCATAACAAGGCCTTACACTTGTCAGTCAAGTGTGAGGGGTATTATGTGAAAAGGGTCATGCTGGACGGTGGATCCGGGGTAGATATTTTCCCTCTGTCAACATTGCAAAGGATGGAAATTGGGACTGAAAGGATCAGGCTGAATAATGTTTGTGTTCGAGCTTTCGACCGCATCAAAAGGAATACCATAGGAGAAATAGATTCCTAACCATCGGCCCCGTGGATTTTAAAATAACATTCCAAGTCCTGGACATAGACACTTCCTACATCTTTCTACTGGGAAGGCCCTGGATCCATACTGCAGGAGTCGTTCCCTCTACTTTCCATCAAATGGTCAAGTTCGGATATGAGAATCAAGAAATAGTTGTCCATGGAGAAGATGAACAATCAATCTATAGGGACCCATCGGTCCCATGTTTTGAGGCAAGAGAGGGAAGTGAGCACATTGTTTACCAGGATTTTGAAATTGTGCTTGCCGATCTGTGCGAGGAAGGAACTCCATGCCCTCAACATTGTTTGTCGAGCGCATCAATCATAGTCGCCGGTGAAATGATCAAACATGGATACAAGCCCGGGAAAGGTCTTGGGGCATCTTTGTAGGGCAATACAGAACCAGTTACTTTGCCTATCAACAGGAAATTCTTTGGCATAGGTTTTCAATCTACCAACACCGATGAAAAATGGGCTGAGAAACGTAAGAGAGATGGGTGGGTCTTGCCTCGGCCAATATCGCACCTCGTCAAATCATTTTGTTAAGCCAAAGTTCATAGAAGAGGAAAAAGAGGCCTTTACGGCCGAGGAAATTGAGGATATCTGTGAAGCAATGAGGCAAATGATCTATGAAGTCCACATGGTCCATCCAGATGATGGCACGAGCACCGCTGAGGTGCAATACATGGGACCAAATGCCAAATTGCAAAATTGGAAAGCTACTCCCTTTCCAGTCAGGAGGGAATCTCGGTAGTTCATGTTTGCCATCCTTTTTACACTCTGGGTTATTTTAGGGTGTAACTCGAGTGTTTTTAATGTTATTGTCTTTTAAATTCCAATGTAAACCCCTGCTATCTTCAAATTCAATGAAATGAAATCAATATTTCATTGTCTATAGATATTTTTGTTATTCTTTCTGATTTTTTTATTTTTTTATTTTTCAGTCCTAATAATGCGGCCTTAAATAACATGACATGTTTGCGGACTTCATGCCTAGATCCTAAAACGCTGTCTAACTGTGAAATAATGAATCACGAGTTCGAATATGATGAAGATGAGGCTTTTAGGGAAATAAATCGAAAATTGGAATAATTCGAGAATAAGCCTAAGCCAAACTTAAATGAAACCGAGCCAATCAATTTGGGCAATACATAAGAGGCCAAAGAGACCATGATAAGCATTCACACCGAGAAAAACCAGAGATGCATTGATCCAACTCTTGTTTGAATTCGAAGATGTGTTTGCCTGGTCTTACGATGATATGTCGGGACTAATGTTGATACTCAATTTTCCCAAAAATATTGTAAATTGCATATATATACCTTCAAAATCATGCATTAATAGCAACTGGTATTTTTTCCATAATTTTCCTATATTTTTATTAATTTATCCAATATTTTATTCCAAATCAATAATTACAAATTTGCATAAAAATGATTTCAAAAGCATTTCTTGATTTAATTTATTATTTATGGTCCTATTAAGACCAAATTATTTCATAAATAGCCACATTGGCACCTTTTGTCTATAATTGCAATAACTTTGCAATTGTAGCCCACGCGTATAAAAATACTATTTTTTACCATAAATTAGTCCTTTGTACTTTAAAAATACTAAATAATCATTTTTAAACTATTTATATGCATGAAATTCTTTTTTTATAATTTGGATTGGTATTTACAAATAGCCTACTCTATTTCAATTTTAGCCTGAATTAAACTAGCCCAAACATCTAATTAAACCAGCCCAAGACCCCAAGCCTAATCCAATAATCCTACCCAACCCAATCTGATTAAATCTTGGCCGTTGATCAATTTTGATCAACGGCCCAGATTCGTTCTTACCTTAATTAACCTAAACGACCTACCCCCCAAACCCTCATTCTCTCATCCTCACCTGCCGTCACTCCTCTCATTCTCTCTCAAGCTCCCTCTGCCCTAACTACTATTTCCACTCGACGGATGCATATTCGCCGTTTACAATGGTGGTTCACTACCACCCCTAGCCTCAATGGCTTCCCCATGACCGGATTCTTGCTATCCTGAGGTCTTCAAGGGACCATTGGCTGCTCACTCACACCCTATGGCCTGTTCTCGCCGTTCTCAGGCCACCATGGCCCGCTTTAAGTAAGATCGTCCTATTTTATCACTAAATCTATGGCTTCTAAGACAGAATCTCTCTGTCTTTGGGTTATCTCTCTTCAAAACCCTAATTTTATCTCGTGACTCTTTAGATTTGTAATAGATCTGAGGATATTTGAGTTGTTTTACCATTTTTCTATGAAAATCTTTCAATTTTTCAAAGCGTCTCTTCATCTTCATAACTAGGGTTTCTAAACCTCTCTTCAAAATGATTTTCCTCTGATTTTAAATGATTATTCTATAATCTTTATTGTGTTCAAACGGTTTTATTTAGGTTCTCCCTTTAGCTTAACTAATTATGCTGAAAACCCCTAATTTTCGAACTTTAGTTTTGGGTTCTGATTTTGTCTTTATTGTTCGTTCATTCGACCTGTTAGTAAGTTTGATTCTCATGAACTTGGTTCGATTGACTTGAGTGTTTTGTGATTTTCGCCCTGGTAACATCTCATTAGGGTTTCTGATTTGGCTCTGTTTTCTTACACTCTGTTTATCTGCTTATTCATGGAAGTTTATAATGTTTCCCTTAATATTAGTACTATTTTCGATTCTTTGAATCCCTGATTTCCTGTGTTAATATCCTTTACTGATCTCCAACCTTTAAATTATTTTCTTGCCTTATTATGTGGTTGACTATACTGTTAATTGATTCTTACTGTTATTTCTTTAATTATAACCTCATGTGCCTAGCCCTAATTGCTTACTCCGTACCTATTGTGTTTGAATTATTTACTTAGTTGTTATACTCCAGCTATATATAATTTCTTTCCTTACTTGTTACTTGTTCTTTACCATTTGAACTTATTCCCTTAATTAAGGGAAGACTTGGACTGATTTTACTCTAATTCCGAGTTCTATAATTACTAAACAATTTGACTCTTACCTTATTTACCTACCTTTCAAACTACTATATATATGGCTCTCTTCTACTATCATTAGGCAGTCTTCGAAACACGAACATTAGTCCATAACTCTCTCGCACACTCAAAGCTTTTCTGCTCTCTTTCTTATTACTTGCTATTATTACTGAATTAGCCGGCTGCAAGCCAAGGCTAATTATTGCACTCTATTGCTCTTCACATTGTGTAACTAATGTGTTTCTTTCTACTGCTTTAGTTTATCATGTTCTTAATCTGTTTCTGTCTATTGTTTTTTTGTTCAACATGTAATTGACATGTTTACGTTATTGCTTCACCTAGCATGCTAGTTATGTCTTACCCCTTTTAGGATCATCATGTTTATGAACCTATAGTCTGTCTAAATTTGACTCTTCTATGTTGTTGAATGTTTGTTTACTTGCTACTCAGTTTCTGGTATGCACATGTTTGCTAAGTAATCTGTTACCCTAAGTTGTTCTGACTCTATGCTTAATCATGTCCTCTACTGCATGTTCTAGAGTTCATGCATCTATACGTCTTATTAACTATCCCTAATCCCATGAATCCCCTACAAGAACTTCTATGCTTCTGTCTGTTATGTGTTCACCACATATGCTCTATGTGTCCCCAACTCCCATTACCCTTGTGTGAAGAACTATTGATTGAGTGTTGCTGAACCTGTTTAGTCTATAGTTGCTCTACTGTTTGTTTAATTACCCTACTCTGGTTCAAACTATTTTACTACTAAAACACCCCTATTTTATAAAACTTCTTCACTCAACTAAGTTCTTTTCAATATTGTTTTCATATCAAAATATTTTCAAAACTATGTCAAGCACTCTCACTCTACTCTTAGGTCCTTAGGTTCTTCCCCTTTAGTGTGTGACTACCTTGGGATCCCTGTGAGATCCCTCTTAACTCTGATGCACTGGGGCTGGCCCTTCTACACTGCACTTACTCAATTCTGGTTATGAAATCTGGGTGTGAGCACTGCCCGGGATCCTTGAGATCCTTAGGGAACTCTGACACACCCGGACATGAGAAAGGCTATGAAAATTTAATAGTGGAGGTTATGAACATATGGTTTCTTCAGGGTACACTTGGGCCTGCTTCAGGCTCCCTATAGTTTAACTTCTTCTTTTCCTTTATCTTTTTATGTAATTTATTCAGCTGGTCTGTAATAATTATTTGTAAACAAATATTGGGGATGGCTAGTTAAATGGGGAGGGTAGTTATATAGTTCTGTTAATGTCATTGGGTAGAAAGCATGCTTTAGGATTTACATTATTTATATTTGCATTAGGATCCATGTGTTAGGACCAACATATTCATTCAACTCATGCAAAAACATGCACTACACATCATGCTCTTAGGATTGCATGTCTACTATTTCAACAACTCATCTGTCACTAATCTATGTTTACACTTATCACTTAGAGATCCTGCTCCTAGGACGTTAACATAAAAGTTGTTACCCCTGCACATTCAAAAATCATATTTCATCCATCTTGTAATTCTTTGTGCATTTACAAAAATCATGCCTTAGGAATTCTATGCATTCTGAAATTATGTGTTAACAATTCTGCATTATTGTGTGCATATTAGACACCATGCTCTAGGATTCCGTTTGCATTTGCTTAATCACGCCTAGCTTAAACTACTGATTCATGAAAAGGTATAAAACAACCTCACGTATAATTGTCATGTCTACTTTCTATAAAACTGGTAACAATCTCTGCATTCTCAGATCACCTAGAACAACATGTTTTTAGGTAAAACTACTTCTAAACTGATTTTAATAATTCTGATTACGCACAGTCCAATGCCTAGGCAAGTCTTAGGTAATCAATCCCCATAAAGGTGGAAAACTCTTTTGATTGTGTTTACTGCTTAAAGATTCACAGGTTTAGAATCACTAGGCAAACTGATTAGGGCCCTGCTGTTGATGTTTGTAAAAACAGTGTCATGTACTTTTGTGCTTTAGTCTTCACTTAGATATCTTGTTTAGGATCCTGTCTAACAAAAATGCCTCTTGTTTTTGTTTGAGACGTGCTGCTTATGTGCATTATCTGTGGAGATAATTTTGAGCCTCATAACTGCCTTCCTGCACTTATTTGCTAGTCCTATTTGTTCTTTCCTGTCATCTAGAATTTTATCTTTTAAAAACCTTAGGGGTTTGTCTAGCACTACCTATATCTAAAGGTCCTAAATTCCTCCAGGAACACAGGAAAGGGACGGACAACACGCCTAGAGTTCATTAAATAAAACTCGCTTAATACCGCTAAAGGGTGGGACAAAGGGTAGAAAGGATATGATGACCAGTGTGCTATGCCACGTGTAGAGGAGTGATTAGTGGGCATTGCATTGATGTGATCCTATAGGATAAACAACTTAGGACTCTCCTATCATTTACATATATGTGCTTAGACTGTTAATCTTCTCAAACTTTATCACATATACGTGCTTAGACTGTGAATCTTCTCAAATCACTATTTGTTGATATATGTATACTCTGACTGCATATTTTCTACTTGTTTAATCACAAAGTTCATTTGGTCGGGAACCACAGTTGTGGACTCTGAGGGGTGCCTAACACTTTCCCCTTGGAGTAATTTCAAGCCCTTACCCAATCTTTGGTTACTCAATTTTGACCTTAATAGGTGCCCTAACGCACCTTAATTTGTTAGGTGGCGACTCTTCAAATCCTTCACATCCCTTATCCCAAAAGGAAATGAGTTGTCCCAATAATGTCAAAAACCCTGACCGATCCGAAAGGAGAGGAAAAAGGGGGCGCGACAGCATGGTGACTCTGCTTGGGATTTTAGGCTTTTACCATTTCAAACTGCTTTGTGAATTTTTATCTTTACTTTGTTAATACCTGCACCCATTCCCTTTCCCCTTTATGTCCAATTAATTGTTTATTTCTTTCAAGTACTTATTTATTAAAAACAAAATTGACATGTTTCTTTATTTCCTTTGTAACCGCTTTAAATTATAACGGTTGTATTTATCGCTTTCATAACATGCAAATACATGACACCATGCTTTTATTGCTTATTTATTGCTGCATAATCATGCTCAACATCATATTCCACTCGTGCCAATGCAAATCCTATAGCAACGCTTGATGAGTGGTTGCGCTCTTCCTATTTTGTATCACTCTTGAATTCGGAAACGCCTATTTGCGGTAAAACCAGTCGACCAGCGGTGCAGTCGATGGTTCCGTGACTTCCCCCTTGAGTTGTTCGCTCAAGTATACCAGTCTAAAACCCCATAGAAAACCTTACTCTGGTATACTGTGCATGCATCATGGTCAAACCTAGCCGGGTTAACGTGTTGTCCGCACAATAACCCTTTAAAAAAGCTTTTTCCGAAGTCCACTGTGGTTTTCATAATCCCAACAGACGCAATCACGTTCTGTGCATTTTTTTGGAGAACCAAATGCCTGTGTGCTAATCATAAATGTATAAATAGTCAAGTCTGGCGGGGGTAAGGGCCTAACTATTTTTGTCTTGCAGAAAATGAGGCACGAGGTCCCCAGATTCGGTATGGTTAGCAATATCTCTCCAATGCTTCTGAACTGGTCGAAGGATCTTCCCTCCAATCGAATCTGGAGAAGATCCTTCTGGGACCAAGTAGGCAAGGTTTATCTTATGCTTTTATCAATGTAATAAGGCTGAGTGCCATTAGTAACTTTATTTCCTACTTATTATTTTAGTGTTGTTTTGGATACGTCTATTTTCACATTAATGAAATAAGGCATTTTGGCATCTAATTTCTCTAAATCAACTTGTCGCTAGGCCTATCTCGGGCACAACGAGGCTCCCAAAATAAGGACATGCACTTATATTTCTGCAATATGTGTTTAAATACCACAAATATTTTCTTATGATCCTCACTGACTTGGCTACCTTTTGTTTTTGTTTTTGTTTTCATTCTTTTGATTATTCCCCTCCCCAAAGGTTGGTTCGTGCATTCTAGCATCATCATCATACCACACAAGTTCCAGGGGCCCTCAACCTTCTCCTCCTCCTAGTCCACCTAAGGGAAAAAGCAAATGCAAAGGCAAAATGGAAGATTTGAGCAATACCAGAAAGGAAAACACAATGCCAGCTGAACGAACAGAAGCTTCTGACAATCAAGGTACTTAGGTCTAGAACGACGCTATGTCACAACTCGAGCAAAGGTTGTTGAAGCTCCAAGGGGAGATTGAGAATGTTCGGAACTTGGAAAATCTATCCTTCTCACTTAGTGTTCCAGATTTCAATCATCCAAACATTCACAACCCCATACCTCCTCAGAATACCCCAAACATACAAAATCCTCCCACAACTCACAACCATACAACTCCACCAAAAAATCAAACTATTCCACCACAACACTTGCCACACTCCGAGAAACACCCCACTGATCATCCCTGAACCACAAAACTCCACAAATGACCACCTCTATGCTCAGGCGCCAGTCCATCATAACAACCTCATATACGTGGAGACTCTATCTCACTCCACCCAACCCATTTCTTACACACCTGAATCTAATGAGAAGGATATGCTTATTAAGAACTTGGCCGAAGAACCCAAGAAACTAACTAGCCGAGTTCAAGGCGTTGAAGGAAGTAAGGGAGTTGAAGGATTGAACTATTAAGATCTCTCTGCATACAGCCCGATGTGGAACTGCCAGAGGGTTACAAACCTCCTAAGTTTGAGATGTTGGATGGTACAGGTGACCCCAGGGTCCATCTGAGACGAGAAGATTCGTATGAAAAAATACATGAGGAGCCTTACTGGAGATGCTTTGTCTTGGTACATCAGCCAAGACCCTAAGAAGTGGTCCAACTGTGTGAACATGGCATCATATTTCATGGACCGATTTAGGTTCAACACGGAAAATTCACCAGATGTGTTTTACCTCTAGAATCTTAAGAAAAATCCCATTGAAACTTTTCACGAGTATGCCACTCGCTGGAGGTCTGAAGCAGCCAAGGTCAGGCCTTCCCTAGATCAAGAACAAACGAACAACTTCTTCGTCCGGGCACACGACCCACAATATTATGAGAGGCTGATGGTGATTGAAAACCACAAATTCTCTGACATCATCAAGTTAGGTAAAAGAACTAAAGAATGGATTAAGAGTGGAATGGTTACCAACTTTGAAGCACTACAAGCTACGAACAAGGCACTATAATCTGGCGGCGGAAGAAAGATGTAGGAGCTGTAATGGTTGCACAGGGACCTAAATCCCCATTGACTTATCGAACCTCTCCACTTACATACCAAGCACCCCCGCCCACGTATCAGCCATCACCTCCACCAACATATCAGCCATCTCCTCCACCTACATATCAACCCACCGCTCCCAGATATTCCCAACCAGCCTTTGTTTATCATACATACAACTCCCAACCTTCTCAATACCATTCACCTCCAGCTCGCCAAAAGTTTCCAACACCTCGACCCAACTTCGACCGCAAGCCACCTAAACAATACACTGCCATTGCCGAACCTATTGACCAGCTGTATGAAAGGCTGAAAGCTTCTAGTTTTGTCACTCCTATCCCCGTTGTAACTTCGGAAAATCTATCCCAGTGGGTCAATCCAAATAAAAAATGTGCATACTATTCCGGCATGAAAGGGAATACCATTGATGGATGCCGCTCACTGAAGGATAAGATCCAGTCTCTGATTGATAACAAGGTCATCTGGCTAAGTAAACTACTCCCAATGCCCGCAATAATCCGCCCCCAGACCATAGGGGTGAAGGCATCAACATGATAGAAATAGAGGAAGAGTGGGACCTAGAGGGGTCAATCGGGTTGATCAAAGAGGGTGACGACCCAAAGAAGCCAACGGTCACACTGAATCCCATCATAGTCCAAATTCAGCCGTCTGGAGATGTTGAAGTAGCTGCGTCAGTTCCATTCGAGTTTGAATCGGCACCACCTGCCAATGCACCTCTGCCGTTTGAGGTTGAAGTAATGCCACCCGACACTGTACCTGTCCCATTTGAAGTAAAGGTAGCCACACAAATCACAGTGACAGCGTCAACCACACCGCATTTCAACACCAATGTTGTACCTTGGGATTACGTAGTTGAAGCAAGAAGGAAAGGAAAGGTCAAGATAGAAGAAGTTGGTGCCGCACAGGGGATGACCAGGACCGGCATGGTCTATACATCTGAACATTTGGCAAAGTCTAGCAAACATGCTTCCAACAGACTGCCCATCATTAAAACAGGTACATGTGATCTTTGGAGAAAGGTGCAAGACAAAGAATATTCAGTCATAGATCAACTGAACAAAACTCCAGCCAAGATATTCATTCTATCATTGCTACAGAATTCAGAAACACACATGAATGCGTTGATGAAAGTGTTGAACGAAGAATATGTGCCTAGTAGCATCACCAGTGGAGAAATGTCCAACATGGTAGGCAAGTATTGGAAAGTCACAAAATCACTTTCCACGAGGATTAACTACCACATGAAGGGCTAAGTCACAACAAGGCATTGCACATCACTGTGCAATGTGAGGATTATTTCATTACCATGGTTCTAATCGACGGAGGATCCAGCCTCAACATTTTCCCACTGACAACACTCAAGAGATTGGGAAAGGGATTGTACGAGATACGAGAAGGGTCCATGAATGTAAAGGCTTTCGACGGCTCTCAGAGGTCCACTATTGGAGAAATCAATCTTTGTCTACAGATGGGACCTACATGGTTTGTGGTTGAATTTCAGGTGATAGATATATCTGCGTGCTATAATGTGTTATTAGGACGACCATGGATACATGTCGCTGGAGTTGTGGCATCAACATTGCACCAGGCAGTGAAATGTGAGTGGAATCACCAGGAAGTAATCATCCATGGAGATGGAAGAAACCCTATCTACATCCGCCAAACCATCCCGGTGATTAAGGGTAGAAAAAGGATGGGTGGAGAAACCTATCACCACATCGAGTGAGTCAACAAAATAGACAAGGATAAGCGGTGGGACAGTAAAATCGAAAGCATATTGAATGGGAGCGGGTACGAGCCTGGCAAAGGTCTCGGCAATAATCTTCAAGGGATTTCCAAACAAATACAACCGAAGCATCATGGCACCACTTTTGGTCTGGGATACAAATACACATGGAATGAATACAAGAACTGGTCGCCACCATGGCGCGGTCCCTACTACCCATTAAAACAGCCTATGCCGCATCTGGAGTAGACTTTCCAACAATCTAATATCATATGAGGGTCAGAAGAAGAAGAAGCCTTAGCAGCCTTGAAGAATCTATTCCTGGAAGATAAAGATATGGATTGTTGTGTTATTGTCGAGGAGGATGAGGAGGAAGGCACTTTCATACAAGCCGTGAGCAAAGGATCATTCCTCAGGAACTGGCCTATCAGACCATCCAGGGCCCGACGAGTCCCGGGGTTGCAAGGCCGAACAAGCATTATTTATTTCATTTTGCTAATGATTTCCTTTTCGCATTTCTGTTTTCCAATAAAATCTCCAATGTTCCAAAACATTCGTTTAGATAATCAAAAATCGCTTTTATGTTTCATTGAATCAGTATTTATTATTATCATTTTTCTCTCATTACTTTTATCTATACAACATTAATATTTCCTGTCTTGATGAACCAATGACTGTGACATGCAATGAGACGATGCAACAAAAGGACATCGATTCAGAAGAAGAGGATGTCATACCTAGTGAAATTGTCAGAGAAGTTGAGGATTTTGAGAACAGACCTAAATCTAATCTGGACAAAACGAAGGTAGTCCACCTGAGAAATTTAGAAACTATCAAAGAAACTCGCATCAGCATCCACTTGTCACCGTTAGAGAAAGTAGAATACACACAATTCTTGAAAGAGTATGCAAACATATTTGCATGGTCGTACGACAACATGACTGCTCTAAGCACGTCCATTGTGGCTTACAAGTTTCCAACCAATCCAATGTGTCCGCCGGTAAAGATGAAGCTCAGAAAGTTCAAGCCTGACATGAGTCTGAAAATAAAAGAGGAGGTTACCAAGCAAATCAACGCCAAGGTCCTCAGGGTGGTTGAATACCCAACCTGGTTAGCCAACATCGTGCCAGTACCCAAGAAGGATCGAAAGGTTAGGGTTTGTGTCGACTACGGGGATCTCAACTGGACCAGTCCAAAAGATGATTTCCCTCTTCCAAACATACACATCCTGTTCGATAATTGTGCCAAACACGAACTTCAGTTGTTTGTAGATTGCTTCGCCGGTTACCATCAGATTTGGAAGGACGAGGAAGACGCTGAGAAAATAGCTTTCATTACGCCGTGGGGAGTATACTCCTACAAGATGATGCCATTCAGCCTAAAGAATGCTAGGGCCACTTACATGAAGGCTATGACTACTATCTTCCATGACATGATACATAAAGAGATTGAGGTATACGTGGACGACGTCATCATCAAGTCCAAGAAAGCCATTGACCATATAGAAGATTTAAAGAAGTTGTTCAACAGATTGCGGAAATACAACTTGAAATTAAACCACGCCAAGTGTACATTAGGGGTTCCTGCAAGAAAATTACTAGGATTCATCGTCAGCCACCGAGGAATAAAATTGGATCCATCAAAGGTCAAATCCATCCAAGAGTTACCACCGCCAAAGAACAAGAAATACATGATGAGTTTTTGGGACTGCTAAATTACATCAGCCAATTCATAGCCCAGTCCGCTGTCATATGTGAACCAATCTTTAGGATGTTGAAGAAGGACACTGCGACAAAATGGATCGAGGATTGTCAAAAGGCCTTCGACAGAGTTAAGGAGTACTTATCAACACCGCCAGTCTTGGTGCCGCCAGAGCGAGGTAGACCTTTTCTACTCTACATCGCAATACTAGATGGAGCTTTCGGCTGCGTCCTGGGGAAGCACGATGAGCCATGGAGAAAAGAACAAGCTATCTATTATCTAAGCAAGAATTTTACTTCATACGAGTCACAGTATTCTCTACTGGAACGTACCTGCTGTGCTCTTACCTCGGTAGCCCATAAGCTGAGGCACTACTTCTGTGCCTACACAACGTACCTCAATGGATCCCTTGAAATATATCTTTCAGAAGCCCATGCCAACTAGCAAGTTGGCTAAGTGGAAAATCTTGCTGAGTGAGTTCGATATTGTTTATGTGACTCAGAAGGAAGTCAAGGGATAGGCATTGGCGGATCATCTTGCTGAGAACCCTGTGGATGGAGAATACGAACCCCTGAAAACGTATTTTCCCAATGAAGAGGTGTTGTTCATAGGAGAAGACATTGTAGAATCCTATGACGGTTGGAGAATGTTTTTTGACGGAGCATCAAATTTCACAGGAGTCGGTATGGAAGCAGTCTTGACATTAGAAACTGGTCAACATTACCCGGTATCTGTCAAACTCAGATTTACCTGCACCAACAATATAGCAGAATATGAAGCCTGCATCTTAGGACTCAACATGGCCATTGACATGAATATTCAAGAGCTACCTGTAATTGGTGACTCAAATTTGCTTATACATCAAGTGCAAGGAGAATGTGCTACCAAGAATTCACAGATACTTCCGTATCTGCACCATGTGCAGGAATTGAGAAAGAGGTTCACAGAGACAGAATTTCGGCATGTCCCCAGAATTCAAAACGACTTTGCCGATGCATTGGCCACTCTATTATCCATGATACAGCATCCAGATAAGAACTTCATTGACCCTATTCCAGTGAAGATCCATAGCCAGCCGACATATTGTGCCCATGTTGAAGAAGAAGCGGAAGAAAAACCATGGTTCCACGACATCAAGGAATACTTGACAAAGGGAGAGTATCTAGAGCATGCAAATCATACTCAGAAATGTACGCTTTGGAGATTGTCCAATAGTTTCTTTCACAGCGGGGGAACCCTGTACATGATTTGTCGATGCAAAGGAAGCCTCCAAACTACTTGAAGAGGTACATGATGGAGCCTGCGACACACATATGAATAGTTTTGTCTTGGCAAAGAAGATACTCAGGGCCATTTATTTCTAGATGACCATGGAAAAGGACTGCATTCTGTATGTTCAGAAATGCTATCAATGTCAGGTACATGCATATATGATAAAGGTATCCCAAAATGAGATCAATGCAACAAGCTCACCTTGGTCATTCGCCGCATAGGGAATGGACGTCATTAGGCCGATCGAGCCTACTGCCTCAAATGGACACATGTTCGTTTTGGTAGCTATTGATTATTTTACAAAATGGGTCGAAGAAGCATCCTACAAAGCAGTGTCTAAGAAAGTCGTGGCTGACTTTGTCTGCGACCATATTGTTTGTTGATTCGGAGTTCCATAGTCAATCATCACCGACAACGGCTCCAATCTAAATAGTGATCTGATGAAAACCATGTGCGAGACTTTCATAATCAAGCACAATAATTCCATAGCCTATAGACCTCAGACGAATGGAGATGTAGAAGCCGCCAACAAAAACATCAAGAAGATATTGAGAAAAATGATAGAAAAAAACAAACAGTGGCCCGAAAAGCTAGAAGTTGCCTTACTTGGATGCCGCACCACAGCTCGTACATCAATCGGGGAAACTCCTTATTTACTGGTTTATGGTATAGAAGATGTTATTCCTGTCGAGTGGAGATTCTTTCCTTAAGGATCATACAAGAAGTTGAGCTCAGCGACACATAATGGATCAGGAGCCGTTATGAGAAACTAGCCCTCATAGACGGGAAAAGAATAAATGCAGTGTGTCATAGACAACTTCATCAAAATAGAATGTCCAGAGCCTTCCACAAAAGAGTCAAGCCAAGACAGTTCACTCTGGGGCAGCTGGTGTTAAAGAAGATCTTCCCACATCAAGATGAAGCAAAAGGGAAATTCCCTCACAACTGGAAAGGCCCGTATATGGTTCACAGAGTACTAAATGGATGAGCTCTCATACTTGCAGAAATGGACGGATATGTTTGTCCATAACTGATCGATTCAGATGTAGTAAAACGATACTATGTGTATCTCTTTATGCTTTCCTCAAATAGTGTAAATTGAACTACGTCTGTAACGACCTGACCGGTAATTTTGAGCTTTACCACATCGTTCAGTAGTTTAAGGCCATGAGTGGCTTCATTTCAGATATTATGACTCGTAGGCGTGGTCGGAATTGAATTTTTGGAAGTTCAGAGTCAATTTGGAAGGAAAATTCTCATTTCGGAAGCCTTAAGTTGGAAGAATTGACTAAGATTGGATTTTGAATAAACAACCTCGGAATCAGGATTTGAAGGTTCCGACTGGTTCGTATGATGATTTTGGACTTGGGCATATGCTCGTATCGGGTTTTGGATAACCCAGGAGCGTTTCAGCATATATTGTGGAAGTTAGCATTTTAGAAAAAAATTCATAGTCTGGGTTGAAGTGTGTTTCTATGTTATCGATGTACGTTTGGGATTCTGAGTCTGGGAAAAGCCCCGTATGGTGATTTTGGAGTTGGGAGCACAATCGGAAGTGAATTCAGATGTTCGTAGGTTATTTTGAAGTCATCTGACCAAAGATAGAAATTTGAAGGTTTTCGAGAAATCTGATCGGAAGTGGAAATTTTGATATCGGGGTCGGAATGCGATTATGAAAGTTGGAACAAGTTCGTAATTTTTGAATGTGACTTGTGTGCAACATTTGTGACCAATCGGACGTGATTTGATAGGTATCGGCATCAGATGTACAAGTTTGAAATTTCAAAGTTCATAAATCTTGAATTGGAGAGCGATTCGTTTTTTCGATGTTATTTGATGTGATTTGAGGCCTCGAGAAAGTCCATATTATGTTCTGGATCAGGTTGGTGTAATTGGACGGGGTCCCGGGGGGCTCGGGTGGATTCTGGGTGGTTAACGGATCAAATTTGAAGTTGAAGAGGAGCTGGAGCTGCTGGTGTCTTGTGCGACCGCACCTGCAAGGCTTTGGCCGCAGGTGCGGCTTTGGCATCGCAGGTGCGAGATTTTGCTGGCTTGGCTGGGAGCACAGGTGTGACGCAATTTCTGCACTTGCGAAGGCGCAGATACGGACAATGGGGTGAAGGTGCAGATCCTGTTGGAGGAGAAGGAAGCCGCAGGTGCAGGCTGTTAGGCGCACATGCGGGAGCGCAGGTGAGAGACGTTGACCGCATGTGCGGAAATTGGCCTGGGCATTGTTTTAAAATCGGGAATTTGGCCCTTTCCTCTAATTTTTCTCTTGGTTGGGCGATATTTGGAGAGCTTCAAGTGGGGATATTCGTCATCTATGTCAAGGTAAGTCATTTAAACTCATTTGAAGTTAAATACACGGTTTAGGTACGGATTTACGTGTGGGAATTTGTGTAAAATGTGGGATATGGAAGAAAACCTAGAATTTGGTAATTTTGGATTTTTGCCCACGAAATTTTGCATGAAAATCAGAGTAAATTATATATTTGAGTTAGTAAGTCTATGGGTAGAGTTTATCTTTGAGAAATTTTGGAATCCGGGCACGTGGGCCCGAGGGAAATTTTTTCAATTCTTCGATCAGAGTTAGGAATTTATATAATTTAATTGGTTATCCGTATTAGAGTATATTTTCATTTGGTTTGCCGTTATTTGGCAAGCTTTGGAGCGTTGTGTAATTGATTTTGAGTCGTCGGAAGGGCTTGGAGGCCGGTTGTGAATCTTCGGAGCAAGGTAAGTCTCCTTTCTAACTTTGTGAGGGAGAATTGTCCCTATAGTTGAATTAATTAAATATGTGCTACTATTTGTGGGGGATACGTACGCATGAAGTGAAGGGAGTCCGTGCGTAGCTACTATCATGCTTGTCCGGGTATTCTAGGACCCAAAAACATGTTTTTACTTGTAATATTTGTAACCTTATTGAATAAATTTAAAATGATTAGATCATTACCGCATTTTATAAATGAATTTCTGGAAAAGACTTAAATACTATTTTTGTAACTATTAAAAGAGATCCTTGTCATTTAATGGTAATTGCTTTTCCCGATATAGTCAGGGTGGACTGTTTGGATGTGTATGCGTATGTGTGACCGCTTCGCAATATATATTCTGCGAGTGGGGTGATTTTTTTCACTACTCTCATGGGAGCGGGCCATACGCCATGGCGGAATAGATGCATCTATGGTTCGATTCGTTCGACCCTTCGGCAATGCACATTTTATTATTGATTAGTTCGGTCCGTTAGACCCTCGGCATTTTCTGCGCATGATATATATAGATATATATATATATATATACTATATACCATATGTGACTTAAACTGTAAAATTGTCTTAAGGATGTAAATTGTTAAATGAAACGACAGAAACTGGAGAATTTATAAATTTATGGAAACGGTTGCTCTTTCCTAACACTATTTGTTATTTGATGTTAATACCCATGTTTGATATCATTCGTTGATTATACTGTATTGACCCCTAGCAAGTGTCAAATTCGACCTCTCGTTACTACCTCTCTGAGGTTAGGCAGGATACTTACTGAGTACACGTTGTTTTCGTACTCATGCTACACTTGCTGTACATTTTATTGCACAGGTACATTCATAGCAATGTGGCTGACTTGGAGACATAGGCGAGTTGCGCCATCCGGAGATGACACGCAGCCGACAAAGTCTCCCTCAGATATATTGTATCTATTTTTATTTTAAATTCCTTGTCCAGTTTGTATTCCGGACAAGTATTGTAGTATATGTATAATTCTTAGAAAATTTGCTCATGCACTGGTGATACCGGGTTCTGGGATTTATTATGGGATTTATTCACTATTTACATTTGCTAAAGATGTTACTGTTTACTTATTAGAAGTTCGATAATTATTATTTAAGAAAATGAAAAGGGATGATTTCAAAATATTATAATAAATATTTCATTAATGATTAAATGATGTCTTGCCTGACTGTGGGGTCCGGCGCCATCACGTCCTTTATGGATTTTGGGCCGTGACAACTTGGTATCAGAGCACTAGGTTCCCTTAGGTTTCAGGAGTCATGAGCAAGTCTACTAGAGTCTTGCAGAATGGAATGGAGACGTCTGTACTTATCTTCGAGAGGCTACAGGGCTGTTAGGAGTACTTCCCTTCTTGATTCCTCATCGTGTGGTTTGATTCCCTTTAAGGCTTATGTCTATGTTTCTTCCTACTTAATCTTATACGTCGCGAAACACTTGCTATGAATCGAGGATTTGAGGAATTGAAATGGTACTACAGATATGGTGCGAGATGTTTTTCAAGTGTAGTTGGTTGGGGCGGTATTGTTGCCCTGCAGAAGGATATTATGTTGTTTCCGCTCAGTAGCTGTGTTTCTAAGATCTTTGAGGCTATGTTCAGGTTTTATGATGCTTACGATTGGTTATCGCGCGGTGTTGATGCGATGGTAAGATGCTTTCCCATATATCAGGGCAAATAATGACTTGAGGGGAGGTCTCCTCGGAGCATGATTTCGAGATTTTAGTATTTTAGTTCTGGCGGAGGAAGGGCAATTGGGCTATGAATGTTCAAGTTTGGGTGATGAAGTAATAAGACCTGGTGTTTTCAGGTGAGGTGGAATTTTCGTCGGTAATGTGATATCGTCGTCCTTGATCAAATGGAATATGTTAAGTTCATCGGTGCTATAGTTTCTTCAGTTGCATGGGGTCAGAGTGTTGTGAAGAAGTATTAAAGAAGCGGCTAACAGAGACTGTGGTGTGCGGTGGTTCAAGTATTGAATAAGTATTGCTAATGAAGGCAGCTCGAGAAATATGATATTCAGAGAGTTTGGAGTCGTAGTGATCTGCTGGTTTAAGAGCTACAAAGGCCAGGTGTAAGAAAAGGATGTCAGGTAGTGCTTAAAGGAATAAGTTTAACCAAAGTGGGAGAGTGGCAGTGTAGCATATGAGTTCAGTGGTAAGATAGATGCCTATCTTGAAGAGAAATTTGGAGTGATATGGGAATTTTAGTGGACGATGATTAGGCTCAAAGACTTAAAGTGAAATATTGTCTATTTCGGCGAAAAGTTGGATACAATGGAGAGGAGTTGTTCGGGATGAAGAAGAATGCAATATGGCGGTGAATTTGAAGATATTGTCACGCATTTAATAGATGTCCATGAGGAGCGGATGGAGTAGTAAAGTTGGTAAATGAAGAGGGGCGTAGGATAGGGTATTGATGTCGTAGAGATTTTGCAGTACAACATCGTCAGAAGATGTCAGTTGGTAATTTCCGTATGAAGGTTATCTCCTGTGGGCAGGTTAGCGATCGTGTGGTTGGCAAGTTTCGGTGGGGGATTCTATTGGCTATTCGGTAGGAGGCTAAATGCATGAATGATGCTAGATAATTTGAGTATTCATGAAATGCTAACAGGAAAATTTCGAAGAAATTGACGGATTGGTTGAGCAAGATCATGTCAGCAAAGAATAAAGGATTTCCGAGGGGTCTAGAGTGGTGCAAATAGTAGCTTCAGGCTAAGTGGGAGAGTCCCACCGCCTGCAATTGGGTTGCAAGATTATCTTCTCATGGGGGTGCGGATTAACGGCATATTGGCAAGCTATTACACCTAAAGGGAGGGAAGTAAAATGGTAACTGTGCATGGGATTTGATAAATGTGTGCAAGAGTTGGCCCTGTTGGAACAGGGTTAGGCTTTGGAGGATTCTGAATTTATGCTTAAGTCATAGGCGAGTTGTAAGGGCAGTGACTAAGTAAAGTGCTTCATTGAAAGGGTGTTTGTGTGCTAGAGGAGCCTTGGAGTAGATTGTATTTAGGGCCAAGTCAGAGTGGGTGACTCTCAGTAGTGGTCCTAATGAATTCGAAGGTTAAGAATGCGGTGCTTAAGGGTTCACGTCCGCAGTATGGCTAAGGATCGGGCCTTTCAATAGATTGTGTTAGTAGGCCCAGAATATTCCATGATGTTTTCGGTTTGCAGCATAGTATTGGAGGAATAAGAGAAATAAACTCCAGATTTCTAGAAAGATTATCAGGATGGGTATATCAGTCGGAGTTGTGAATGTGCACAAGGAGGGTATGAGATGGTTTGTGGGATTGAGACGGCATGGTCTCGTTAATCAGGGTCACTCGGGATAAGTGAGGATTGAGGTTGTTATGTGTCGAATGGGGTTGCTATTATTCTGAGTCAATTATGGATGACTAAAAGAAGATAGATTGGTTAGCCATGGTTGAAATAGCACACGTACGGCAGTGATCAGTTCCTTCAGTGTGATGGAGTTATGTGTGTGGTTTGTGCCGGTGGGTGCGAGGCTTGTCGGTCGTCGTAATAGATTTTATTCGTAATATTCAAGTATTATGGCTTGGCAGGTGTAGGCAGATTCCTGAAAGGATTAAGGTAATATAGGCTATCCCTTAAAGATTTGCATGTTCTGTGATTGTGAGAGTTCACTTATGTGTTGTTATAATTCTCTTGAGTTGAGGCAAGTAAAAGCTTTCTATATGATGAAGTGTTCCCCCTATTAGTTGTTTAGGAGAGATGATGGAATTCTTGCGCTATCTCATATTGGCATGTTAGGTGCAATAAGCAGTATGTAACTAGGAGTAAGGATTGAGATTGCGGTTCGATGTTAACAAGGATGTCATGAGCTCGAATGAGCAAGAAAAAAGGGATTTGAAAGTTCAGAGTAAGCTGGTGTTGTCTTCAGTGTCACCTGAGATCGGTGTTTGGTGAAAAAGGCTTGCACCCTTGTTATGGGTTCTTGATTTGTTTTATAGCGTTAGTGGGGTCGCTGGTATGGATGTGCAGACTTGTTACCTTGTGTGGAAGGACGTGGGAGCATGACCACAAGAATATTGCATAAATGTGACTTGTAGTCACCTAATTGATTGAAGATTTAGACCAAGTATAAGGAAGTGTAATGTTGCTTATTTGAGAATTTATGCCTTGAAGGCATTCAATTCATCTTTGTTGTGGATTGTAGGGTGTTATCCCTGCTATGATGGTGGTTCTTGCGTGTTTTGACAGGAAGTGGGTTAATCTGAACCCAGGTAAGGCTATTAGCCTAGTTCAGTGCGAGCAGAATCGACTTGAAGTGTGTAAATGGATTTAAATAGGACTATGGGCTCCATGTGAGTCAAATGTGTTCATTTCAGTATAGCACTTCTCAAGGAAGGGGAGGGTATTGGAATATCAGATGTTGTTCCGTCTTCGTCCAATCCATGTAATATTATGATTGTGCCGTGTGAGTTGTGAAACGGCTTGATAAATCCCTATGTGTTGAGTCTCCGTGTAGTGATGATGTTATGTGAGCAGGAGAGCTCTTGAGATTCAGAGTATATATATCGCACCTTAGTTGTGCTTAAGTCTTGTAGCATATGGCTCTATCAGTCTCCCAGGATGGTATTATGCACTTAGCGTGCTTGTGATCGATATTCAGTATTTGTGATAGTGAGAAATTTAGCTCGGTGTGTATCCCCTTATGTGAGTTTTATGTGTAGATCGGGTGGCACACCGCCACGAGTATGTTATTTTGGATCGGGCTGCACGCCGCAACAATGTGATGTTGAGTAAGGTTCTCTACATCTAATTTTCTTGTGTTTTACTTCCTATTTTCTGAGGAAAGTTCATATTAGTTGCGTGAGTCGAGTAGTACCTTCTTGAGTCATTTCCTTATGTATCATGTTCGAGTTGCGGCTTATTGGCGCATTATGGCATCGTGTGAGACTGTTGGTCATGTCTGGGGTGATTGGCTGTCTGAGCAGCTCATATTGGGTGAGACGAGGCCATTGGATCAGGGATCAATGCGATGAGATTTTTGTGAAGTATAGTAAAGAACAAATACCAGTATTTGGTTAGTAATGCGGTGATGATTTTAGTCATAAATGAGAGATTCAAAGTTTGGTTAACTCTGCAATTGGTTAGAAATTTCTACACACCTCCTTCGTTGTGGTAGTATCGTCAGCATTTTAGCAGAATGTGTATATGTTTATCATAAAGTGCATTGGGAGCATCAGATTTGTGGGATTTTGGCTATTAAGGCTCACAGAATGTCATTTTGGTTAGACGATGAATTATGCGGTGCATGGTGCTAATTCAGCAAAGGAATGCAGTCATGTTCTGGTACATCGCGTGGTGAATGATTCGGTGTTCATATATTGGAAACAGGCCTGGCAGAGAATTTTAGGGGTTGGAACTGGGTTCTGAGCTTATTGTACGTGTAAAAGAGGATATCTTCAGATTTGATCAAGCTAATGTGCTCAACTGGGTTGTGGTAGCACGACCAGGTGCACAAGGTGTTAAACAGTGATTTCAGATAACTCCAGAGCAGTTCTTGGCACGTTTGAGGACGAACGTATGTTTAAGTGGGAGAGAATGTAACAACCCGACTGGTCATTTTGAACTCTAGCATGTCGTTCAGCGGTTTCAGTCCATGAGCATCTTCATTTCAGGTATTATGACTCATAGGCGTGGCCGGAATTGAATTTCGGGAAGTTTGGAGTCAATTGGGAAGGAAAATTCTCATTTCGGAAACCTTAAGTTGGAAGAATTGACTAAGATTGGATTTTGAGTAAACAACCTCAGAATCAGGATTTGACGGTTCCAGCAGGTTCGTATGCTGATTTCGGACTTGGGCATATGCTCGGATCAGGTTTTGGATAACTCGGGAGCGTTTCGGCGTATATTGTGAAGTTAGCATTTTAGAAGAAATTTCATAGTCTAGGTTGAAGTGTGTTTCTATGTAATTGATGTCCGTTTGGGATTCGGAGTTTGGGAAAAAAATTGTATGGTGATTCTGGAGTTAGGAGCGCAATCGGAAGTGAATTCGGATGTCCGTAGGTTATTTTGAAGTCATTTGGCCAAAGATAGAAATTTGAAGGTTTTCGAGAAATCTGACCGGAAGTGGAAATTTTGATATCGGGGTCGGAATGCGATTCTGAAAGTTGGAGCAGGTCCGTAATGTTGAATGTGACTTGTGTGCCAAATTTGGTATCAATCGGACGTGATTTGATAGGTTTCGGCATCTGATGTACAAGTTTGAAATTTCAAAGTTCATAAAGCTTGAATTGGAGAGCGATTCGTTGTTTCGATGTTATTTGATGTGATTTGAGGTCTTGAGGAAGTCCGAATTATGTTTTGGAACAGGTTGGTGTAATTGGACGCGGTCGCGGGGGGCCTCGGGTGGATTTTGGGTGGTTAACGGATCAAATTTGAAGTTGAAGAGGAGCTGGAGCTACTGGTGTCTGGTGCGACCGCACCTGCGAGGCTTTGGCCGCAGGTGAGGATTTGGTGTCGCAGGTGCGAGATTTTGCTGGCTTGGCTGGGAGCGCAGGTGCGACACAATTTCCGCACTTGCGAAGGCGCATATGCGGACAATAGGGCGCAGTGAGGATTTTCGTGATCTATGTCAAGGTAAGTCATTTCAACTCATTTGAAGTTAAATACATGGTTTAGGTACGAATTTACGTGTGGGAATTTGTGGAAAATATGGGATATGGAAGAAAACCTAGAATTTGGTAATATTGGATTTTTGCCCACGAAATTTAGCATGAAAATCAGAGTAAATTATATATTTGAGATAGTGAGCCTATGGGTAGAGTTTATCTTCGAGAAATTTCGGAATCCAGGCACGTGAGCCCGAGGGCAATTTTGTCAATTCTTCGAGCGGAGTTAGGAATTTATATAATTTAAATGGTTATGCGTATTAGAGTATATTTTCATTTGGTTTGCCGTTATTTGGCTAGCTGTCACAACCCAAAATCCTAACTTAGGTCGTGATGGCGCCCAACAGCGGGGTCAGGCAAGCCAACATTTAAACTACTACGGTTCCTTCTCATTTGCCTTAAACATATCAATATATACACTATGATACGAAGCTTACCTTATCAACCGATTAGTGGTAATTAACCTGTTTTAAACAGAAGCAGTCATAATGAGGTGTGAGTCCAAAATATGCATATATGTACGGACATAATCTACACCATCACTACGTGTGTGTCAGGAACTAGTGTCACGAGTATCACGGGCATACTAACTGGATATACAAAAGATATAATATACAATCCCACTGTCTGAAATAAATAGACGGGAACATAAGTAAAAGAAACTCCATGGTGCTGCCTGAGGATCGCCAGGAGAAGCAGCTCACCGTGAAGTCAGGTCCGCTACAGTCAATATCTAGCTCCAGTCTGATAACCAGATGCACCAGCCTCAGAACCTGTACAGTTAAGTACAGAAGTGCAGCATGAGTACATAAATAAATATGTACCCAGTGAGTATCCCGTCTAATCTCAAAGAAGTAATGACGAGAGGTTGACTCGACACTCACTAAGGTCCAACAGTATAATATATTACAGGATATAACGAAATACAGTAGGCATGTGAGACAGTGAGCAACAAATGCGTATCAAGCATAGAAATCAGGTAACTACTGAAAATAAATAACAATGTCCACTTTCCCTTCCCCCAAATATCTGACAATCTAATATCCATGAAACAATGTCAAATAGTCATGTGCACACAGGAATAAGACAACCGGCCGGAGTTGTAAAGGAAACATCCTAGCACAAAATTGTCATAAAGCTTCCCCTGCTCGTGAATCATACGTGCAAGTCAGGTGCTGACACACTCATACAGAATTATCATAAAGCTTCCCCTGCTCGCGAATCATACCTTCGACTCGGGTGCTGACACATTTACCAAATTATCATAAAGCTTCCCCCGCTCGTGAATCATACCTGCGACTCGGGTGCTGACTCATGTGTATATATATATGTATATCGAATTTATCAATAAGCTCAATAGAGGCTATGCTTGTAACAAGAATTAACTCATTGGAAGAGTAGAGGAAATCTTTCTATCATTTTCATGCTAGTTCAAGGATAATAAACAGCTCAAAGTATGCCTAAAGAAACATATAAGTCACGTAAGGGCATGCTTGTGAGTCCTAAAGCTACCCGACATGGCATAATAGTCGCTACGTACGGACTCTCGTCACTTTGTACGTACGTAGGCCCAAAAACATAATAAACAAAACATATAGAACCCTATGGGGACAATTCCCTCTTACAAGGTTAGAGAGGAGACTCACCTCGTGTCGAATCTATCTCTCGGACCAAGGATGCGCCCGAAACTCCGAACTCTACACCCGAGGACTCGTAACTAGCCAAATATTGTATAATCATATCAATTCATGCTCATAGTAGGGAAATTATCCTATTTATTCAAAATTTCAATATTCTTGAAAAGTTCCTAAAATTCAACCCCCGGCCCGCACGCTCGAATTTCGAAAGTTCTCGAAGGAATCACTCACCCTTAGCTTAAGGATCGTTAATATACGATTTTTACTTGAATTCATGGCAACAAACGAGTAGTTCACCATTTTCCTCAAGAACCCTAAGTTACTACTCAAATCTTGGTTTTCCACTAATTTAGTAGATAATTAAATTAGTAATTCATGTATTAAATTAGTACTAAAGTGAAATTAATTTACCTTATCAGTAGCTAGGTCGTGGAACATCTTTCCCCAAGCTCCCAAGTCTTTAATGGAGGTGAAGAATGAAAAGAATGGGTAAAATCGCGAGTTTTAAATGAAAACACACTGCCTGGCCTATAGAGATTCACCACCTGCGGCTCGAGGGCTGCACCTACAGTCTCGCACCTGCGAGCTAGGGCTCGCACCTGCGGAACTGGACGAGTGGGGCTAGGGTCGCACCCGCGGAGGGATTACCGCACATGCGGTTCCGCTTCTGCGGACCTTTGTCCGCACCTGCGAGAAAGGGGGACCTCACCTGGGGTTGCACCTATGATTCTTGGGACCGCATGAGCGGTCCCGCACCTGCGACTGGGCAACCACACCTGCGGTCACACCAGATCATGTGCACCAGCAATAGCATCAGCTAGTTTTTAGCCCCGTTTGGTGCCCGGGGGGTACCTGGGCCCACCCGAACCCCCGTCCAAATATACCAACAAGTCCCAAATCATAATACGGACTCGCTCGAGCCTTAGAAACCCTAGAAACAAAGCTAAAACTCATACTCACACCCCAAAACCCCTAAAATCATAACTTAAGAAATTCAAGTTCTTGATTTCTATAACAATGCGCCGGACCGACCTATACTACTCGGAATGACACCAAATTTTGCAGGCAAGTCATAAATGACATAAAGAACTATTCCCGGTCTCGGAATTGCGTTCGGACCTTGATAACATAAAATCGCGTTCCAAACCATATTTCAAACTTAAAGAAATTCGTATTTCTATATTGGGCACTGAAATGCCCCTATGTCATTTAAAACCCGTTCTGAACATACGCCCAAGTCCAAAATCATCATACGAAGCTAATGGAACTGTTGGAACTCAATTCCGAGGTTGTTTGCTCAAAATGTTGATCGAAGTCAATCATGGCCAAAAAGGCAACCCTTAAGGAACCAAGTGTTCCTATAGCACTCTAAACACTTTCAGATGCCAAACCACCCATCCCCGCAAGTCATAAATCACAAGAAGCCGATATGGAAAGTCTCATTTAGAGAAACGGGGTCCTAATACACAAAACGGCCGGACGGGTTGTTACACTAGCTTTGGAGCATTGTGCAATTGATTTAGAGTCGTCGAAAGGTATTGGAGGCCGGTTATGAATCTTCGGAGCGAGGTAAGTCTCCTTTCTAACTTTGTGAGGCGGAATTGTTCCCATAGGTGAATTAACTAAATATGTGCTACTATTTGTGGGGGCTACGTACTTACGAAGTGACGGGAGTCCGTGCGTAGCTACTATTATGCTTGTCCAGGTAGTCTAGGATCCAAAAGCATGTTTTTACTTGTCATATTTGTAACCTTATTGAAGAAATTTAAAATGATTGGATCATTACCGCATTTGATAAATGAATTTCTGGAAAAGAATTAAATACTATTTTTGTAACTATTAAAAGAGATCCTTGTCATTTATTGGTAATTGTTTTTCCCGATATAGTCGGGGTGGACTGTTTGGATGTGTATACGTATGTGTGACTGCTTCGCAATATATATTCCGCGAGCGGGAACATTATTTCCACTACTCTCATGGGAGCGGGCCATACGCCACAGTGGAATAGATGCATCTTGGGTTCCAGCCGTTCGACCCTTCGGCATTGCACATTTTATTATGGATTGGTTCGGGTCGTTCGACCCTCGGCATTTTCTGCGCATGATATATATATATATATATATATATATATATATATACACTATCTACTATATGTGACTTAAACTGTAAAATTGTCTTAAGTATGTAAATTGTTAAATGAAACGATAGAAACTAGAGAATTTATAAATTTATGGAAACAATTACTCTTTCCTGACACTATTTGTTATTTGATGTTAATAGCCATGTTTGATATCATTCGTAGATTATACTGTATTGACCCCTAGCAAGTGTCAAAGACGACCTCTCGTCACTACCTCTCTGAGGTTAGGCGGGATACTTACTGAGTACACGTTATTTTCGTACTCATGCTACACTTTTGTGAATTTTTATTGCAATGGTACATTCATAGCAATGTGGCTGACTTGGAGACATAGGCGAGCTGCACCATCCGGAGACGACCCGCAGCCGACAGAGTCTCCCTCAGATATATTGTATTTATTTTCATTTTAAATTCCTTGTCTAGTTTGTATTCCGGACAAGTATTGTAGTATCTGTATAATTTTTAGAAAATTTTCTCATGCACTGGTAATACCGGGTTCTGGGATTTATTCCCTAGTTACATTTGCTAAAGATGTTACTGTTTACTTATTAGAAGTTTGATAATTATTATTTAAGAAAATGAAAAGGGTTGATTTCAGAATATTATAATAAGGATTTCATTAATTATTAAGTGTTGGCTTGCCTGACCGTGGGGTCCGGCTCCATCACACCCTTTATGGATTTTGGGCCGTGACAACGCCTGACCTGATTCTCGTTTAAGAGGGGATACGTAGGCAACCCTATGGGTTCGGCCACAATTCAATAAAATTCTCATTTTCCCCGCAATTGGAAACGGGTGTGGAATTTTGAGGCGGACACTCAAAATTCCGAAGCAAGTTCAGCCGATCGTAGCATGTGCAACAGTCAGAGACGTCAATTCATCTAATAGGGGCAAAATTTTTGAGGAGGACCCTCAATATTCCGTAGCATGAGATGTTGCAATGTCTCGGGCCTTGTCGCGGTCATCGGTTCATCTAGATTTCTTAAAACATATTTTTCACTGCGTCTTTACAAAATTTTGCATGCTTACTTGTAATATAGCTCTGTTTAGCAAACGCTACCCCGACGACTTGAACAGGATCATCAGACCAAGCAGGACGAGTCAAGCAAAGGCGACAGGAACACGAATCAACCTTCTCATCCACAGAACTCATGATTTTTCTTTTAATGCAGGAACAAAAAATAAACATGTTTCAAAGTCACAATCCTCAAAACATTTGCAACTGCCAAACTTTCTATTAGCACAAAGAATAAACATGCTCTGTAGTCACAATTCTCACAATTATCGCTACATCAAAATCTGCTACCAGCTAAGAAACTCTGCTACCATTTGCTATTTATTTTTCTGCATAAGGCTAAGATCTCCCTTCATCTTGCATGGGTCTAAGCTCTGTCCCGTATTTTGCATGAGGTTAAGCTCTACCTCCATCTTGCATAAGGCTAAATGCTGCCTTTTCTCTGCATAAGGCTAATCTCTGCCTTCATTTCCATAAGGCTAATCTCTGACTTCATATGCATGGGACTAAGCTCTGTCCTACATCTTGCATGAGATTAATCTCTACCTCCGCATCTTGCATGAGGTTAATCTCTACCTCTACATTTGCATAAGGCTAAGCTCTGCCTTTATCTTGCATAGGGCTAAGCTTTGTCCTGCATTTTGCATGAGGTTAAGCTCTACCTCCATCTTGCATAAGGCTTATCTCTGCCTTTATTTGCATGAGGCTAATCGCTGCCTTCATCTACATGGGACTAAGCTCTGTCCCGCATCTTGCATGAGGTTAATCTCTACCTCCGCATCTTGCATGAGGTTAATCTCTACCTCCACATCGACATAAGGCTAAACTCTGCCTTCCCCCGCATAAGGCTAATCTCTGCCTTCCCTCGCATAAGGCTAATCTCTGCCTTCCCTTGCTTAAGGCTAATTTCTACCTCACTTGCATAAGACTAAGCTCTGCCTTAATTTGCATGAGAGTAAGATCTCTCACCATACTTGCATGAGGCTAAGCTCTGCCTCCAATTTACTTTTTCACCGAGACCAAGCACTGTCTCTCAAGCATTATTTACTTCGCTCCTCTTTCGGGCTAAGCTCTGCCCTCTATTTCCCAAGACTAAGCTTTGTCTTGTGGACATCGTATTATTGCATTTCATGGGCTGAAATATCGCCAGCTTGTCTAAAGGCGTCATAGTCTAACGACATCATCCTCATAGCCGGAAGACACCATGTCATGGCCTGAGGATCTCTCTCGATTTTGCATATAATTATTCAAAGGTGTCATAGTTCGGAGGCACCATCTTCATGGCCTGAGAACATCATTTCATGGCCTGCAAATCTCTCGTCAAACAATTCATGGCCCAGGATATCATGGTCTAAGGACGTCATCCTAAACCGTCTGAAGACAACTTTCATAGTCCAATGGGAACCTCCATCATGTTTGAATTTATGCACAATATATGCTTGTAGTATTCTTATTTGCAGGTCACCTGGCAAGCAACGGCTATCCCAGCAGGAGCGATCCCGCTCCAGTTCCCTCAACTATATCAAACCTAACCTCCCCCGTAAACCGTCCATTCGCCCATCCCTAGATGTTGCGTCCGTTCTTGTGATGATTTCACCGGTATACTTCGCCGATGAATCCGTAACTACATACGGCCTGATTCCTGTAAAATCAGGGATATGTAAGCAGCTCAGAAGCCAGGGTGCGGCCTAAATCTTCCAAACCGTTTCACTCGGTCAAATATTGGGCATCATATCTTTACCCGACAACTTCATCATCATTTCCGGGTAAAGAGGGGCAGTTTTTGATACCCAGTTTTTCCCAAAAATATTTTAAATTGCATATATAACTTCAAAATCATGCATTAATAGCAATTGGTATTTTTTCCATAATTTTCCTACATTTGCATAAATTTGTCTAGTATTTTATTCCAAATAAATAATTACAAAATTGCAGCACAAATGATTTCAAAAGCATTTCTTGATTTAATTTATTATTTATGGTCCTATTAAGACCAAATTATTCCATAAATAGCCACATTGGCACGTTTTGGCTATAATTGCAATAACTTTACAATTATAGTCCACGCATATAATTTTGTACTATTTTTTACCAGAAATTAATCCTTCGTACTTTAAAAATACTAAATAATCATTTTTTAAACTATTTCTATGCATGAAATTCATTTTTAATAATTATTAGCTATTTTATAAATTATTTTAACTAATTTGGATTGGGTATTTAATAAATAGCCTATTCTATTTCAATTTTAGCTTGAATTAAACTAGCCCAAACATCTAATTAAAGAAGCCCAAGACCCCAAGCCCAAACCATTAATCCTACCCGACCCAATCTGATTAAATCTTGGTTGTTGATCAATTTTGATCAACGGCCCAAATTTGTTCTTACCTTAATTAACCTAAACGGCCGACCCCCCAAACCCTCATTTTCTCATCCTCACCCGCCGTCACTCCTCTCATTCTCTATCAAGCTCCCTCTGCCCTAACCATGGATTCCACTCGCCGGTTGCTTACGCGCCGGTAACAATGGTGGTTCACTACCACTCCTAGCCTCAATGGCTTCCCCATGACTGGATTCTTGCTATCCTGAGGTCCTTAAGGGACCAGTGGCTGCTCACTCACACCTCATGTCCTGTTCTTGCCGTTCTCAGGCCACCATGGCCCGATTTAAGTAATATCGTCCTATTTTATCACTAAATTTATGGCTTCTAAGACGGAATATCTGTCTCTGAGTTATCTCTCTCAAAACCCTAATTTTATCTCTTGACTCTTTAGATCTGTAACAGATCTGAGGATATTTGAGTTGTTTTACCGTTTTTCTATGAAAATCTTTCGATTTTTCAAAGAGTCTCTTCATCTTCATAACTAGGGTTTCTAAAAGCTCTCTTCAAAACGATTTTTCTCTAATTTTAAGTGATTATTCTATAATCTTTATTGTGTTTAAACAGTTTTATTTACGTTCTCCCTTTAGCTTAACTAATTATGCTGAAAACCCCTAATTTTCGAACTTTAGTTTTGGGTTCTGAGTTTGTCTTTACTATTCGTTCATTCGACATGTCTGTATGTTTGATTCTCATGAACTTTCTTCGATTAAATTGAGTATTTTGTCATTTTCGTCCTGGTAACATCTCATTAGGGTTTCCGATTTGGTTCTGTTTGCTTACACTCTGTTTATCTGCTTATTCATGGAAGTCTATAATGTTTCCCTTAATATTAGTACTATTTTGATTCTTTGAATACCTAATTTCCTATGTTAATATCCTTTACTTATTTCCGACCTTTAAATTATTTTTTTTCATTATTATGTGGTTGACTATACTGTTAATTGATTCTTATTGTTATTTCCTTAATTAGAACCTCATGTACCTAGCCCTAATTGCTTACTTCGTACCTACTGTGTTTGAATTATTTCCTTAGTTGTTATACTCCAGCTATATATGATTTATTTCCTTACTTGTTACCTATTTTTGAATTGATTCCCTTAATTAAGGGAAGACTTGGATTGATTTTACTGTAATTGATTCCGAGTTCTATAATTACTAAATAATTTGACGCTTACCTTATTTACCTAGCTTTCAAACTACTATTGTCACGACCCGAAATCCCACCTTCAGGCCGTGATGGCGTCTGGCGTTGAATTCGGTTAGACAAGCCAACACTTTTATCTGAATTAATATAATAAAGACTAGAAACAATAATTACTACTAGATAACCATAATTAAAATACGGAAGCTTAATAGATTCTAAAACCAAAATAACCAAAATTCGTAGAAAATCCCTTAAGTACATCCCAGAAGTGGTGTCACAACCTCACGAACCAGACTAAGATTTGTCTAAAAACAACAGTTTGAAGTAAAGAGATACATCTTTCTGGAAATACATAAATGAAAGAAAGAAAAGATAGGAGGTGACGTCAGGGCCCACGAACGTTTGCAGGTCTACCTCGATGTCGCCTGCGTGGACTGAAGGATACTCCCTCTAACGAGATCCACTGGGTCCGACTGCGTAATTTGCACAACATAAAGAAGTGCAGGTGTAGTATCAGTACAACCGACCCCATGTACTGAGTAAGTGTCGAGCCTAACCTCGGCGAAGTAGTGACGAGGCTAGACACGACGACAATAAATTACCTGTACAATTCTACAATATATAACATGGAAAAGAGCAGGAAACAAACAGTTAAACATGGAAATACGGGGAAAATTAACGGGGGTAACAAGTGGGAGATCAAGATGAATAACTAAACCAACATCTAATACAAAGAAGCAAGTCAACAGGAATGATAACTCAACAAGTATGAACGAAAACAAAAAAAATCATGGCACGGCATCACCATTCGTGCTTTTACTCTCTTTCTCACTATGCAATGCATAAATGAAAGCAATGTAAATCATGGCACGACATCACCCTTCATACTTTTACTCTCTACCTCACTATGCAATGTATAATGTAAGAAATGTAAATCATGGCACGACATCACCTTTCGTGCTTTCACTCTCTACCTCACTATGCAATGTATAATGTAATCAATGTAAATCATGGCAC